>CM059190.1:32294552-32484293 GCA_030323885.1 Branchipolynoe longqiensis | reverse complement strand
ACTAACAACTATGGATAAGAAATCAAAATCAAGACATCTCCAAAACTTGGTACGTTAAGTCTATGGTTGTCCTTTTGTGATTTTCACTGTATTAATACACAAATATTCCATGTGGTAATATATTTCACACTTCCATTTCAGAAATGTGCATGGAAAGGCCATTTCTCCAACGTCGTTCCCGTTAGGAAAAGGAAGCTGATGACATTCTCACAATCAATATTGGTAAGCTGAGTCATTTTCCTCTGTACTGTAGCTAATTTCAATGTATGATCATGCAAAGTTCCATATGCTAACGCACTGGTTTCTCCAGTTTCACCATTTTCAGAATAAGGCCACAACTGCAGTGCATTGGACCAATTTCAGGCGCCTTTATAAATAGGCTGAAACGCCGTCGTTTTCCCCAAATTCTGTTTGCAAGTGGCAAATAAATAATTTTGAACGATCGAACATGAGTTTTTGTAAGTTCCTTCTATTTTGCTGCCAGGTGACTCATATTGCGAACATACCATGTTCAACCAATTCCCCCTCACCATATTTCTTTTCTCTTTTCCAGAAAATTTCATTTACGCTACATATTCTCTCAATGTCGTCTTGCCCAATATTGTTGGCCATAGCATTGACAAGAAACAAAAAGCACAGGTAAGGATGTGCTCCTATTCAATGCTAATTTGATTAATTTTTGGAAATGTTCAGACAGATAACAGGCTCCACATAAACCATGTTAACCTGAACCCTAGATTGTTACCAACAAGGAATTTTCAACCCTACAAAGCCACTACAATAATATTTTGTGCTGTTCATTCCAAAAGGACCCAAAAGACGATATCACCCCGCTACAGCTGCCATGAGGCACTTGGAACCATGGGAAAACAGCTGGCCGATACTCCAAGAAGTTGTTTCCCACTTACTGAGGTAAAGTTGTTAATATTCTGCAAGAGATACATGTACAGGTTAACCTATTTTCCCCGATGTTTGCTGAAATTCTATGCTTTAGTATGCCAATAAAGCACGTTCTAATATATTTCTCTGTACGTTTTTGACAGGTCCCAATCACCTGCTTCACTGACTAACAACTATGGATAAGAAATCAAAATCAAGACATCTCCAAAACTTGGTACGTTAAGTCTATGGTTGTCCTTCTTTTGTGATTTTCACTGTATTAATACACAAATATTCCATGTGGTAATATATTTCACACTTCCATTTCAGAAATGTGCATGGAAAGGCCATTTCTCCAACGTGGTTCCCGTTAGGAAAAGGAAGTTGATGACATTCTCACAATCAATATTGGTAAGGTGAGTCATTTTCCTTCTGTACTGTAGCCTTAATTTCAATGTATTTCACATGCAAAGTTCCCATAATGCTTAACGCACTGGTTTCTCCAGTTTCAGAATAAGCATACAACGCTGTGCATTGGACTCATATTCCAAGCGCTTTTTTAAATTTAGGGCTGAAAACTCCGTCGATTTTCCCATCTTGGTTGCAAGTGGAAAATTAAATATTTTGAAAAGCGATCGGTTAATTAGTTATGAAGTTCCTTCTATTTTCTCCCAGGGTGGACTTCATATTGCAACATTACCATGCAAACAATTCCCTCACCATATTTCTTCGTGTTTGCGTTCTTTTTCCAGAACCATGCTCTAAGGGACTGTCCTAGTTGGAGTAAGTAAATATTGTTGGCCATAGCATTGACAAGAAACAAAAAGCACAGGTAGGGATGTGCTCCTATTCAATGCTAATTTGATTAATTTTTGGAAATGTTTAGACAGATAACAGGCTCCACATAAACCATGTTAACCTGAACCCTAGATTGTTACCAACAAGGAATTTTCAACCCTACAAAGCCACTACAATAATATTTTGTGCTGTTCATTCCAAAAGGACCCAAAAGACGATATCACCCCGCTACAGCTGCCATGAGGCACTTGGAACCATGGGAAAACAGCTGGCCGATACTCCAAGAAGTTGTTTCCCACTTACTGAGGTAAAGTTGTTAATATTCTGCAAGAGATACATGTACAGGTTAACCTATTTTCCCCGATGTTTGCTGAAATTCTATGCTTTAGTATGCCAATAAAGCACGTTCTAATATATTTCTCTATACGTTTTTGACAGGTCCCAATCACCTGCTTCACTGACTAACAACTATGGATGAGAAATCAAAATCAAGACATCTCCAAAACTTGGTACGTTAAGTCTATGGTTGTCCTTCTTTTGTGATTTTCACTGTATTAATACACAAATATTCCATGTGGTAATATATTTCACACATCCATTTCCCCCCAGAATGTGCATGGAAAGGCCATTACTCCAACGTGGTTCCCGTTAGGAAAAGGAAGTTGATGACATTCTCACAATCAATATTGGTAAGCTGAGTCATTTTCCTCTGTACTGTAGCTAATTTCAATGTATTATCATGCAAAGTTCCATATGCTAACGCACTGGTTTCTCCAGTTTCAGAAATAAGCCTACAACTGCAGTGCATTTGGACTCAATTTCAAGCGCTTTTTAATTTAGGCTGAAAACGCCATCGATTTTCCCATCTGAACGCCATCGATTTTCCCATCTGGTTGCAATGGAAAATAAATATTTTAAAACGATCCGACATGATTTTGGTAGTTTCCTTCTATTTTGCTCCGGGTGACATCCTATGCAACATTACCATTGCAAAACAATCCCCTCACCATATTTCTTTTCTTCTTTTCCAGAACCATGCTGCACACATATTCTCTCAATGTCGTCTTGCCCAATATTGTTGGCCATAGCATTGACAAGAAACAAAAAGCACAGGTAAGGATGTGCTCCTATTCAATGCTAATTTGATTAATTTTTGGAAATGTTTAGACAGATAACAGGCTCCACATAAACCATGTTAACCTGAACCCTAGATTGTTCCCAACAAGGAATTTTCAACCCTACAAATCCGCTACAATAATATTTCGTGCTGTTCATTCCAAAAGGACCCAAAAGACGATATCACCCCGCTACAGCTGCCATGAGGCACTTGGAACCATGTGAAAACAGCTGGCCGATACTCCAAGAAGTTGTTTCCCACTTACTGAGGTAAAGTTGTTAATATTCTGCAAGAGATACATGTACAGGTTAACCTATTTTCCCCGATGTTTGCTGAAATTCTATGCTTTAGTATGCCAATAAAGTACGTTCTAATATATTTCTCTGTACGTTTTTGACAGGTCCCAATCACCTGCTTCACTGACTAACAACTATGGATAAGAAATCAAAATCAAGACATCTCCAAAACTTGGTACGTTAAGTCTATGGTTGTCCTTTTGTGATTTTCACTGTATTAATACACAAATATTCCATGTGGTAATATATTTCACACTTCCATTTCAGAAATGTGCATGGAAAGGCCATTTCTCCAACGTCGTTCCCGCTAGGAAAAGGAAGTTGATGACATTCTCACAATCAATATTGGTAAGCTGAGTCATTTTCCTCTGTACTGTAGCTAATTTCAATGTATTATCATGCAAAGTTCCATATGCTAACGCACTGGTTTCTCCAGTTTCAGAAATAAGCCTACAACTGCAGTGCATTTGGACTCAATTTCAGGCGCTTTTTAATTTAGGCTGAAAACGCCGTCGATTTTCCCATCTGGTTGCAAGTGGAAAATAATATTTTGAAAACGATCGAACATGAGTTTTGGTAAGTTCCTTCTATTTTGCTCCAGGGTGACTTCATATTGCAACATTACCATGCAAACAATTCCCCTCACCATATTTCTTTTCTTCTTTTCCAGAACCATGCTGCACACATATTCTCTCAATGTCGTCTTGCCCAATATTGTTGGCCATAGCATTGACAAGAAACAAAAAGCACAGGTAAGGATGTGCTCCTATTCAATGCTAATTTGATTAATTTTTGGAAATGTTCACAGATAACAGGCTCACATAAACCCATGTTTAACCCTAACCGCAGATGTTACCAACAAGGAATTTTCACCCTACAAAGCCACCTACAATAATATTTTGTGCGTTTCATCCAAAAGGACCCAAAAGACATATCACTCACACCGCCGCTACAAGCTGCCAGAGGCACATGGAAACCAATGGA
Organism: Branchipolynoe longqiensis; assembly: GCA_030323885.1. Classification (NCBI taxonomy): domain Eukaryota; kingdom Metazoa; phylum Annelida; class Polychaeta; order Phyllodocida; family Polynoidae; genus Branchipolynoe; species Branchipolynoe longqiensis. Next base: position 32,480,219 of record CM059190.1, on the reverse strand, counting down.
AAACAGCTGGCCGAAACTACCATGAAGTTTTTCCCACGTAAGAGGTAAAGTTGTTAATATTCTGCAAGAGATACATGTACAGGTTAACCTATTTTCCCCGATGTTTGCTGAAATTCTATGCTTTAGTATGCCAATAAAGTACGTTCTAATATATTTCTCTGTACGTTTTTGACAGGTCCCAATCACCTGCTTCACTGACTAACAACTATGGATAAGAAATCAAAATCAAGACATCTCCAAAACTTGTATGTTAAGTCTATCGTTGTCCTTTTGTGATTTTAACTGTATTAATACACAAATATTCCATGTGGTAATATATTTCACACTTCCATTTCAGAAATGTGCATGGAAAGGCCATTTCTCCAACGTGGTTCCCGTTAGGAAAAGGAAGTTGATGACATTCTCACAATCAATATTGGTAAGCTGAGTCATTTTCCTCTGTACTGTAGCTAATTTCAATGTATTATCATGCAAAGTTCCATATGCTAACGCACTGGTTTCTCCCGTTTCAGAAATAAGCCTACAACTGCAGTGCATTTGGACTCAATTTCAGGCGCTTTTTAATTTTGGCTGAAAATGCCGTCGATTTTCCCATCTGGTTGCAAGTGGAAAATAATATTTTGAAAACGATCGAACATGAGTTTTGGTAAGTTCCTTCTATTTTACTCCAGGGTGACTTCATATTGCAACATTACCATGCAAACAATTCCCCTCACCATATTTCTTTTCTTCTTTTCCAGAACCATGCTGCACACATATTCTCTCAATGTCGTCTTGCCCAATATTGTTGGCCATAGCATTGACAAGAAACAAAAAGCACAGGTAAGGATGTGCTCCTATTCAATGCTAATTTGATTAATTTTTGGAAATGTTTAGACAGATAACAGGCTCCACATAAACCATGTTAACCTGAACCCTAGATTGTTCCCAACAAGGAATTTTCAACCCTACAAAGCCACTACAATAATATTTTGTGCTGTTCATTCCAAAAGGACCCAAAAGACGATATCACCGGCACCCACCAACCTACAGCTGCCATGAGGCAACTTTTGAACCATGGGAAAACAGCTGGCGATACTTCAATAAGATTGTTTTCCCCCACTTACTGGACCGTAAAGTTGATAATTTCTGCAAGAGATACATGACAGGTTAAACCTATTTCCCCGATTTTTGCGCTGAAATTCTATGCATTAGTCTTCCAATAAAGTACGTTCAATGTATTCTCTGTACGTTTTTGACAGGTCCCAATCACCTGCTTCACTGACTAACAACTATGGATAAGAAATCAAGACATCTCCAAAACTTGGTATGTTAAGTCTATGGTTGTCCTTCTTTTGTGATTTTCACTGTATTAATACACAAATATTCCATGTGGTAATATATTTCACACTTCCATTTCAGAAATGTGCATGGAAAGGCCATTTCTCCAACGTGGTTCCCGTTAGGAAAAGGAAGTTGATGACATTCTCACAATCAATATTGGTAAGCTGAGTCATTTTCCTCTGTACTGTAGCTAATTTCAATGTAATATCATGCAAAGTTCCATATGCTAACGCACTGGTTTCTCCAGTTTCAGAAATAAGCCTACAACTGCATGCATTTTGGACTCAATTTCAGCGCTTTTTAATTTAAGGCTGAAAAAACGCCGTCGATTTCCCATCTGTTGCAAGTGGAAAATAAATATTTGAAAACGATCGAACATGAAGTTTTGAAAGTCCCTCTATTTTGCTCCAGGGTGACTTCATATCCCACACATTACCAGCAAACCACCCGCCCCTCACCATATTTTCTTTCTTCCTTTTTCTCACCAGAACCATGCTGGCCCACATATTCTCTCATGTCGTCTTGCAAATAATGTTTGGCCATAGCATGACAAGAAACAAAAAGCACAGGTAAGGATGTGCTCCTATTCAATGCTAATTTGATTAATTTTTGGAAATGTTTAGACAGATAACAGGCTCCACATAAACCATGTTAACCTGAACCCTAGATTGTTCCCAACAAGGAATTTTCAACCCTACAAAGCCACTACAATAATATTTTGTGCTTTCCATTCCAAAGTGACCCCAAAAAATTATATCACCCCGCTACAGCAGCCATGAGGCACTTGGAACCAGGGAAAACAGTCTGCCGATAACTCCAAGAAGTTGTTTCCCACTACTGAAGGTAAAGTTTGTTAAATTCTCAAGAGATACATGTACAGGTTAACCTATTTTCCCCGATGTTTGCTGAAATTCTATGCTTTAGTATGCCAATAAAGCACGTTCTAATATATTTCTCTGTACGTTTTTGACAGGTCCCAATCACCTGCTTCACTGACTAACAACTATGGATAAGAAATCAAGACATCTCCAAAACTTGGTACGTTAAGTCTATGGTTGTCCTTTTGTGATTTTCACTGTATAATACACAAATATTTCCATCCGGTAATATATTTTCACAACTTCCATTTTTCAGAAATGTGCATGGAAAGGCCATTTCTCCAACGTGGTTCCCATTAGGAAAAGGAAGTTGATGACATTCTCACAATCAATATTGGTAAGCTGAGTCATTTTCCTCTGTACTGTAGCTAATTTCAATGTATTATCATGCAAAGTTCCATATGCTAACGCACTGGTTTCTCCAGTTTCAGAAATAAGCCTACAACTGCAGTGCATTTGGACTCAATTTCAGGCGCTTTTTAATTTAGGCTGAAAACGCCGTCGATTTTCCCATCTGGTTGCAAGTGGAAAATAATATTTTGAAAACGATCGAACATGAGTTTTGGTAAGTTCCTTCTATTTTGCTCCAGGGTGACTTCATATTGCAACATTACCATGCAAACAATTCCCCCCTCACCATATTTCTTTTCTTCTTTTCCAGAACCATGCTGCACACATATTCTCTCAATGTCGTCTTGCCCAATATTGTTGGCCATAGCATTGACAAGAAACAAAAAGCACAGGTAAGGATGTGCTCCTATTCAATGCTAATTTGATTAATTTTTGGAAATGTTTAGACAGATAACAGGCTCCACATAAACCATGTTAACCTGAACCCTAGATTGTTACCAACAAGGAATTTTCAACCCTACAAAGCCACTACAATAATATTTTGTGCTGTTCATTCCAAAAGGACCCCAGAAGACGATATCACCCCGCAACCGCAGCCATGAGGCACTTTGGAACCATGGAAAAACAGCTGGCCGATACTCCAAGAAGTTGTTTTCCCACTTACTGAGTAAAGTTGTTCATATTCCTGCAAGAGATACAATGTACACAGGTTTAACCTATTTTCCCCCTATGTATTGCTGAAATTCTATGCATTAGCATGCCAATAAAGCACGTTCTAATATATTTTCTCTGTACGTTTTTTGAACAGTCCAATCACCTGCTTCACTGCCTAACAACTATGGATTAGAAATCAAGACATCTCCAAAACTATGTATGTTAAGTCCTATGGTTGTCCTTCTTTTTGGGATTTCATCACTGTATTAATACACAAATATTCCATGTTGTAAATATATATCAACACTTCCATTTCAGAAATGTGGCATGGAAAGGCATTTCTTCTCCAACGTGGTTCCACGTTAGGAAAGGAAGTTGAATGACATTCTCACAATCAATATGGTAAGGTGAGTCAATTCCCTCTTTACTCTAGAATTTCATGGATTATCAGGGCGGAGGGGGGGAGGAGGGAATGGGTTTGCGGATAGAGGCTGGAGGGGGGGAGCGGCGAGGTGGGAGGTTGGGTGTGGTTTTCTCCAGTTTCAGAATAAGCCTACACACTGCAGTGCATTGGAACTCAATTTCAGCGCTTTAAATTAGGCTGAAAACGCCGTCGATTTTCCCATCCTGGTTGCAAGTGAAAATAAATAGTTTGAAAACGATCGAACATGAGTATTTGGGTAAGCTCCTTCTATTTTTGCTCCAGGTGACTTCATAATGCAACATTACCATGCAACAATTCCCCCCATCAACCATATTTCTTTTCTTCTTTTCCCAGAACCATGCCAGCACACATATTCTCTCATGTTCGGTTGGCCAAATATTGTTGGCCATAGCATTGACAAGAAACAAAAAGCACAGGTAAGGATGTGCTCCTATTCAATGCTAATTTGATTAATTTTTGGAAATGTTTAGACAGATAACAGGCTCCACATAAACCATGTTAACCTGAACCCTAGATTGTTACCAACAAGGAATTTTCAACCCTACAAAGCCACTACAATAATATTTTGTGCTGTTCATTCCAAAAGGACCCAAAAGATTATATCACCCCGCTACAGCTGCCATGAGGCACTTGGAACCATGGGAAAACAGCTGGCCGATACTCCAAGAAGTTGTTTCCCACTTACTGAGGTAAAGTTGTTAATATTCTGCAAGAGATACATGTACAGGTTAACCTATTTTCCCCGATGTTTGCTGAAATTCTATGCTTTAGTATGCCAATAAAGCACGTTCTAATATATTTATCTGTACGTTTTTGACAGGTCCCAATCACCTGCTTCACTGACTAACAACTATGGATAAGAAATCAAGACATCTCCAAAACTTGGTACGTTAAGTCTATGGTTGTCCTTTTGTGATTTTCACTGTATTAATACACAAATATTCCATGTGGTAATATATTTCACACTTCCATTTCAGAAATGTGCATGGAAAGGCCATTTCTCCAACGTGGTTCCCGTTAGGAAAAGGAAGTTGATGACATTCTCACAATCAATATTGGTAAGCTGAGTCATTTTCCTCTGTACTGTAGCTAATTTCAATGTATTATCATGCAAAGTTCCATATGCTAACGCACTGGTTTCTCCAGTTTCAGAAATAAGCCTACAACTGCAGTGCATTTGGACTCAATTTCAGGCGCTTTCTAATTTAGGCTGAAAACGCCGTCGATTTTCCCATCTGGTTGCAAGTGGAAAATAATATTTTGAAAACGATCGAACATGAGTTTTGGTAAGTTCCTTCTATTTTGCTCCAGGGTGACTTCATATTGCAACATTACCATGCAAACAATTCCCCCCTCACCATATTTCTTTTCTTCTTTTCCAGAACCATGCTGCACACATATTCTCTCAATGTCGTCTTGCCCAATATTGTGGCCATAGCATTGACAAGAAACAAAAAGGAACACAGGTAAGGATGTGCGCCTATTCCAATGCCTATTTTGATTAATTTTTTGGAAATGTTTTAGACAGATAACAGGCTCCACATAAAACAAGTTTAACCTGAACCCTAGATTCCCCCCCACCAAGGAATTTGTCAACCCTACAAACCACTACAATAATATTTTGGTGCTGTTTCATTCCAAAAGGACCCACAAGATGACGATATCACCCCGCTAAAGCTGCCATGAGGCACTTGAACCATGAAAACAGCTGGCCGATACACCAAGAAGTTGTTTCCCACTTACTGAGGTAAATTTGTTAAATATTCTGCAAGAGATACATGTACAGGTTAACCTATTTTCCCCGATGTTTGCTGAAATTCTATGCTTTAGTATGCCAATAAAGCACGTTCTAATATATTTCTCTGTACGTTTTTGACAGGTCCCAATCACCTGCTTCACTGACTAACAACTATGGATAAGAAATCAAAATCAAGACATCTCCAAAACTTGGTACGTTAAGTCTATGGTTGTCCTTCTTTTGTGATTTTCACTGTATTAATACACAAATATTCCATGTGGTAATATATTTCACACTTCCATTTCAGAAAGTGCATGGAAAGGCCATTTCTCCAACGTGGTTCCCGTTAGGAAAAGGAAGTTGATGACATTCTCACAATCAATATTGGTAAGCTGAGTCATTTTCCTCTGTACTGTAGCTAATTTCAATGTATTATCATGCAAAGTTCCATATGCTAACGCACTGGTTTCTCCAGTTTCAGAAATAAGCCTACAACTGCAGTGCATTTGGACTCAATTTCAGGCGCTTTTTAATTTAGGCTGAAAACGCCATCGATTTTCCCATCTGGTTGCAAGTGGAAAATAATATTTTGAAAACGATCGAACATGAGTTTTGGTAAGTTCCTTCTATTTTGCTCCAGGGTGACTTCATATTGCAACATTACCATGGAAACAATTCCCCCCTCATCATATTTCTTGTTAATATTCTGCAATTGGTTCCCATTAGGAAAAATAAGTTGATGACATTCTCACGTTAAATATTGGGAGGTTGAGTCATTTTCCTCTGTACTGTAGCGAATTTCAATGTATTATCACGCAAAGTTTCCATATGCTAATGCACTGGTTTCTCCCGTTTCAGAAATATGCCTACAACTGCAGTGCATTTTGACTCATTTCGGGCACGTTTTCATTTTGGCAGCAAGTTGAAAACAATATTCTGGCTGAAAACAGTCTCGGCTTTACAATGCTGTCCCAATTCAATGGCCATCTGGTGGGAAGTGAAAAACAATATATTTCGAAATGATCGAATTTGAGCATTTGCATGAAATCTATTTCAAGACATCTCCAAATTATATGTATGTGTGTGTGTGTGTGTGTATATATATATATATATATATATATATATATATATATATATATATATATATATAACAAACAATTCCCTACCTTATCTTACCATATCTACTCCCAACTCCCAATCAATTACGCCTGTGTCAGTGACAAGGGCATGCAGGATGTTCTTGAGTCTGGAACCACTCAGTCTGGTAAGTGGTAGTCATTGATCACTCAGGACACCTGATAACATCACCGGGACACGTTGACCCATCCACTACTGCTGCGTTTCTTCATACCTTACTTACGTGAGTCAAATGTGTGGGAGTGTCAGCGGGCACTCAGTGTATTCAGGCCGTCGTTCTCTCCCTTTAGTTAAAAAGGCATTTAGTCAGCCAAGTATGGCAATGTGTGGATTTCATTGCCTTGCCCCCAACAAGTATTTAATGTATTTAACATGTGACACTTGTTTATCAATGTAAAACCTGAAAAAAAAGGTAAAATTGCTGAAAACTGAATTGTATTGCCTTTTGTAATCTCAGTTAGTTCAATTTTGCTATAACATAATACTGTAGTGGTCTGCACTGACCTCTCAGGCAAGTAACAACATAGACATGTAGACGTGGGTAGTGTGGTGATATCAGGGAGCCTAGGAGGTGTAATGGTTATCACACTGGCCCAGAATGCAAAGAGATGTGGGTTCGAGTCCCACTCTAGGCGCAATATTTCCCATTTTCATCACCCCCACGACAATACAAATCTTTGCTGCCTTCACTACCTTTGCTACGTTTGTTCCCTTCACTGATTTTGCTACCTTCGCTGCCTTTGCTACCTTCCCTGCCTTTGCTACTTTCACTGCCTTGGCTACATTCACTACCTTTGCTACCGTCACTGCCTTTGCTACATTCACTGCATTTGCTACCTTCACTCCCTTTGCTACCTTCCCTGCCTTTGCTACTTTCACTGCCTTGGCTACCTTCACTACTTTTGCTACCTTCACTGCCTTTTCTACATTTGCTACCTTCACTACATTTGCTACCTTCACTACCTTTGATACCTTAACTGTCTTTGCTACCTTCACCGCATTTGCTACCTTCACTACATCCACTACCTTCACTGACTTTGCTACATTTGATGCTTTCGCCACCTTCACTGCCTTTGCTCCCTTCGCTGCCTTTGCTACCTTCACTGCCTTTGATACCTTCACTTCCTTTGCTACCTTCACTGCCTTTGCTAGCTTCACAGCCTTTCCTACTTTCACTGACTTTGCTACCTTCACCTGCTTTGCTACCTTCACTGATGACTTCACTGCCTTTGCTACATTTGCTGCCTTTCTTCCTTTTCTGTCTTTGCTCCCTTTGATATCTTCACTGTATTCACCAGCCTTTGCTACCTTCGCTGTCTTCACTGTAATTGCTGCCTTTACAACCTTCACTGTATTCACTGCCTTTGCTCCCTTTGATGTCTTCACTGTCTTTGCTGCCTTTGCTACCTTCATTGTCTTCACTGCCTTTGCTGCCTTCACTGATTTCACTGCCTTTGCTACCTTTACTGTCTTCACTTCCTTTGCTCCTTTTGCTGTCTTCAATGTCTTTGCTGCCTTTGCTACCTTCACTTCATTCACTGCCTTTGCTGTCTTCACTGTATTTGCTGCCTTTGCTACCTTCACTGTATTCACTGCCTTTGCTGTCTTTGCTGCCTTTGCTACCTTCACTGTATTCACTGCCTTTGCTGTCTTCACTGCCTTTGCTACCTTCACTGTATTCACTGCCTTTGCTGTCTTTGCTGCGTTTGCTACCTTCACTGTATTCACTGCCTTTGCTCTCTTCACTGTCTTTGCTGCCTTTGCTACCTTCACTGTATTCACTGCCTTTGCTGTCTTTGATGCCTTTGCTACCTTCACTGTATTCACTGCCTTTGCTGTCTTCACTGTCTTTGCTACCTTCACTGTATTCACTGCCTTTGCTACCTTCACTGTATTCACTGCCTTTGCTGTCTTCACTGTCTTTGCTGCCTTTGCTACCTTCACTGTATTCACTGCCTTTGCTGCCTTTGCTACCTTCACTGTATTCACTGCCTTTGCTGTCTTCACTGCCTTTGCTACCTTTGCTGTCTTCACTGCGTTTGGTACCTTCACTGTCTTTGTTGCCGTTGCTACCTTTGCTGCCATTATTGCCTCTTTTACTGTTCCTGCCTTCGTTGCTGGTGCGGTGTTAAATCACCATCAATCAATTACTCTACTTGTGTAGTGAACCCCTGCCGCTGCCAACTTAGGCACATTGACTTGTCTAAGCCTGTTAAAGTAGTCAGCACCACGAATAGAGGAATTCCATATATTGTGATTACAATATTGAGAGATTAAATTTGCTTCTTGTACAATGGCATATTGGACTGCACCATCAAGGAAATACACTCTTAATGATCAGTTCGAGACAAATATTTGTGATATAGGATGCATTCACACATTAGACATCGAAACAAGCTTTGCTTGTTGGGGTTGTACGTCCTAGCAACATCTTGTCATATCAGGACTGGCACCGACTTGCGACACAGTGTGCGCTCATGGTGGTTTTACAGTGCTGCCTCATATCGAGATTAGATTGCTTCCACCATGACACAGTATCCCACTCAAACACATTATCCTGATACTAAGCAAAGCAGTCCTTGCCCTATCCTAGTAATGCCGATCAATTTAGTAAGTAACAGGTTTGATTCGGCCGTGGTTTGAAACTCGACCTCCCACACGGTAAACCAGCCAGCACTCTTATTGATTCAGCCACCCTGACCGGTTCACATGGAAATGAACCTAAACTTAGCGAGAAGGTGAAGGTCACCCATTGCTTGGTAGGAAACCTGTCTGTATATTACAAGCGGTATCAGCCGAACAAGGTGTTGGGTTCTGAGTCACTTATAGTAGCATAGTCCGATGGTTTTGAGTTGCTGTCATTTTTCGGAGATAAATATATTAATCTACCTTACTTTAGTTTGAAGTAACTTTTGGCAAGTACGCCAAAACTCTGACACCATAGACTTCTGCAGTAACAAGTTCTATTAAATAAATTCAGTTTTCCCTTCTATGCAGAAACAAATGCTTAATAAATGCATCAGTGTCTAAGTTAAATATGTAGAGTCAAATCTAGATAATTGTTCCAGTTTTGAGAATTTGAGGGCAACATCTAAGGTCATATCAGGAAGGGTACCGACTTGTGACAGTGCGCACTCATGGTGAATTTATAGTGGTGCTGCACTGGGAAATCAGGCTGCTGGCACCATGACCCGATATCCCACTCAGTCAAATTATCCTGACACTGAGCTAAGCAGTCCTTGCCCTATCCTATTAATCCAGAGCATCGGGCTAGGAAGCGGCAAGTATCAATTTTAAAGTTATTGGTTTGACTCGACCAGGAACCGAACCCCCAACCTTTCACATGTGAGGCCCGCTCTCTACCGATTAGGCCATCGTGCCCGGTTCCTCCACCTCGTCAGTGCCAGATCAATGACATCCGCATTATTACAAAGTATTTGGCAATAAAAGGAAGCTGGCCAAGAAAAGGCCACATTTGTTGTGAACAGAAACAATGTGAAGATGGACACAAAGATAGGTCTACAAATACACGCCGGGCCCCGTCCTGGCACCCAGTGCATTCACAATTCCCCCTCAAATTAAATTAAAATACCAAGATTCCCGGTGATTAAATCTGCATAGTCCGATGAAAACATCACATTTTCAAAACCAAAACCATTATCGAGATTTGATTCTACATATTTAACTCAGACACTGATGCATTTATTAAGCATTTCTTTCTGCATAGAAGGGAAAACCGAGTTAAGTTAATAGAACTTGTTACTGCAGAAGCAGTTGGTGTCTTGGGCGTGCTTGCCAAAACTAATTTTTAAAGAGACCCGGAACTGAACAAATTGATAATTATTAATCAAATTATGTTGACGACAATAACCGGTGAATTGTATCCAAAATAAACATTTGACTTGATCTAATGGGCTGTATTCTTTTTTAAATTAATTTATTTGGAGGGGTGTTAAAGTGATTTTGCTGGCAAATAGGTTAGTTAGCTAAACTGGGCCGGGTAAATGCTTACATTCCCACAGCATTCAGGATGCTTACATCCCTAGTTTATTTTGGGTGCTTAGGTTCCCACTGCATTATGGATGCTTACATTCCTACTACATTATGGGTGCTAACAGTCCCACTACATTATGGGTGCTTACATTCTCACTGCATTATGGGTACTTACATTCCCACTACATTATAGATGCTTACATTCCCACTACATTATGGGTGCTTACGTTCCCACAACATTATGGGTACTTACGTTCCACTGCAGTATGGATGCTTACAGTCCACAACATTATGTGTGCTTACGTTCCCACTACATTATGGGTGCTTATATTACCACTACATTATGGGTGCTTACATTCCCACTGCATTATGGGTGCTTATATTACCACTACATTATGGGTGCTTACGTTCCCACTACATTATGGGTGCTTATATTACCACTACATTATGGGTGCTTACGTTCCACTGCATTATGGATGCTTACAGTCCACTACATTATGGGTGCTTACATTCCCACTACATTATGGGTGCTTATATTACCACTACATTATGGGTGCTTACATTCCCACTACATTATGGGTGCTTATATTACCACTACATTATGGGTGCTTACGTTCCCACTACATTATGGGTGCTTATATTACCACTACATTATGGGTGCTTACATTCCCACTACATTATGGGTGCTTATATTACCACTACATTATGGGTGCTTACGTTCCCACTACATTATGGGGGCGTACGGTCCCACTACATTATGGGTGCTTACATCCCCACTACATTATGGGTGCTTACATTCCCACTACAGTATGGGTGCTTACGTTCCCACGACATTATGGGTGCTTACGTTCCCACAACAGTATGGGTGCTTACATCCCCACTGCAGTATGGGTACTTACATTCCCACTGCATTATGGGTGCTTACATTCCCACTACATTATTGGGTGCTTACGTTCCCACAACATTATGGTTGATTATGTTCCCACAACATTATGGGTGCTTACATTCCCACTGCATTATGGGTGCTTACGTTCCAATGCATTATGGATGCTTACAGTCCCACTACCTTATGGGTGCTTACGTTCCCACTACATTATGGGTGTTTATATTCCCACTACATTATGGGTGCTTACATTCCCACTACATTATGGGTGCTTACATTCCCACAACATTATGGGTGCTTACGTTCCCACAACATTATGGGTGATTACATTCCCACTGCATTATGGGTGCTTAGGTTCTACTGCATTATGGGTGCTTACGTTCCTACTTCATTACGGGTGCTTATATTCCCACTACATTATGGATCCTGACAGTCCCACTACATTATGGATGCTTATATTACCACTGCATTATGGGTGCTTATATACCCACTACATTATGGGTGCTTACATTCCCACTACATTATGGGTGCTTACGTTCCCACTACATTATGGGTGCTTACGTTCCCACTACATTATGGATGCTTACATTCCCACTGCATTATGGGTGCTTACGCTCCTACTGCATGCCGGGTGCTTAAGTTCCCACTGCATTATGGGTGTTTTGGTGCTTATGTCCCAACTAAATTCTGGGTGCTTACATTACCACTGTATTCTGGGTGCTTACATTCCCACTACATGCTGGGTGCTTACGTTCTCACTGCATTCTGGGTGATTACATTTTCTATTTCATTCTGGTTGGCTACATTTTCTATTTAATCTGGGTGATGACATGTTTACTGCATTCTGAGTGATTATATTTCTACAGCATTCTGAGTGAATACATTTCTAATGCATTCTGGGTGCTTACATTTCTGCTGCATTCCAGGTGATTACATTTCTACTGTATTTTGAGTGAATACATTTCTACAGCATTCTGAGTGAATACATTTCTACTGCATTCTGGGTGCTTACATTTCTACTGCATTCCAGGTGATTACATTTCTACTGCATTCTGGGTGCTAATATTCCTACCGTATTCTAGAATTTCATTCTAGATGAATACATTTATATTGCATTCTTTTCTGCTTACATTTTCATTGCACTCTTGTTGCATACAGTGTTATTGAATTTTCCATTCTACCATTGCTATTGGATGTTTGGTGCTTTCATTAACATTGCCATATGGGTCCTTAAATGTATATTGCATTCTAGACGATTTCCACTACGATAGACATTGTGGGCATGTTTGACAGTCAAGTATTTTCTTCTGACATGTTGTTTGTGCTTAGGATGTATGTTGATTCCCATGTGGCGCTCTATTACATCCTAGTGCTTTGACACTACTCGCGCATAGCATTCTTGCTGCTTTCTACATTATTTACTGCATAAAGCTAGGATTCCTTACACGCGGCATGTGGTATGCGAATGCGAATGCGGCAAAAAATCGAAAAGCATCTAAGTCAATGGGGGTGATTCCTTACACGCGGTATGCGGCATGTGGCATGCGGCATGCGAATACTGAATCGGTCCATGTAGCGAACGGTGTGGCATGCGAATGCGAATGCTGCTGCGTTTGCCATAGAGAACAGTGGTGAGGAAACCTGACACTGTGTGTGGGTGTGTGTGTGGGTGTGGGTGAAAGGACCCATCCCGTAATCACGCCGCATGCCGCATACCGTGTGTAAGGAATCCTAGCTTTAGGGATGCTTTCGTAGGTTGCGTTTTCTTTTGGGGAGGGGTTGTTGTTTTTGTATGTATTTGTCTTCTTGATATTTCCTGAGTGCTTTCGAAGAACTTAGATTGTCTATCTTTTCCTTCTTTGGGGCCTGTCTGGTTATTTCCCCCGTGTGGTTCGGCATGGTTTCTGTGGGTGTGCTTTCAAATGTTGTTTGCTGGTTGGCTTTCAAAACCTTTCCATTACATAGTTTAGTGGGTACCCACGAACAGCTCCCCCCCCCCCCTCTCCCTGACACACACGCAACACACAAAGAAGACAATAGCTAATTTGATTAGTCTCTAGTTGCGTTCTGTGTGTTTATATTCCTGTTGCATACTGGGCAAATACCTTTCTATTGCATGCTAGGTGTTTACCTTTCAAGTGAATTCTTATGTGCTTACAATTCTACTACATTCTTTTGTCCTTACATTTATACTGGTTTATTCTCTGCACTCTTTTGTTTGTTTGTTGTTGTTTTACGTCCTAGCAACATCTAAGGTCATATCAGGACGGGTACCGACTTGTGACAGTGCGCACTCATGGCAACTTTATAGTGCTGTCCCACTGGGAAACCAGGCCGCCGGCACCATGACCTGGTATCCCACTCAGTCACATTATCCTGACACTGAGCACACCAGTCCTTGCCCTATCCTAATAATGCCGAGCGCCTGGCTAGGAAGTGACAAGTATCAATTTTAAGGTCATTGGTTTGACTCGACCGGGACTCGAACCCACGACCCCACGATCTACCAGCACGGGAGACGGACGCTCTAACTCATTCGGCCACCCCGTCTGGTCTCTGCACTCTTGTTGCATACAGTGTTATTGAATTGTCCGGGCTTACATTGCTATCGGATGTTTGGTGCTTACATTATCATTGCCATCTGGGTCCTTATATTTATATTACATTCTAGGCGATTGTTCTATTACATCCGGAATAAACAGTTGCCACTCTCCACATGCTGAATAACAGATAATTGAAGACGAGATAGGAGTGTTATACTGGCACTTTATTTAATCAGACGAATAGAATGATAAGTGAACCTAATAAACAATGCAACACACCAGGGCTCTCGATAACCCAGAGCCAGGCTGAGGCATCAACACTGGAGGAGTCATTTGATGCTAGGTGGCAGCAGCTGTGTCATTGAGTTAATATAAGAAAGTTCTGGCTGAAATCGTTAGGTGGCGCCAAGTGTCAGTGGTAAAGTTTGGCAGGCCGACTAACTACCCTCTCGTTGAGAATTACCCATGTTAGGCTGACATGTAGCATGCTGTTAATATGAGATTTAGTTGCCAATGCCAACAGTAGCATTCCCTACCACATAGAACGCGCAGGTGGAGATAGGAACGTGCGAATTAACAGCTGCAGTAATTCGGCATTTGTATATCTGGAATCCACCACACCTGTTTAAAGGAAAAGATCTCATTCACCATTTCAGGCAGTGAAACAACGTTGCTTCTTAACAGGTGATTTAGTAGTATGCGGGTATTGCAGTACCTACCTGCTAAAATACCTCAGGGAGTTTGACGCCCCTGCCTTGCAAAGTTATAAACCACTGCCTTGTGGTGTACAGGTTCTTGATAGAACCAAAGGCTAAGGGAGCAAACCCTAACAGAAAACCATGCTTCCGTGGCAGCATTAGGGGCATGATGAATGGAACTCCCAACATCTCCCGACCTGCCACTGCAGGGACAAATAGTTTGCGCCTGTCTTGACGTGCTCTTGCCGGTGTGAGAACTCTATTTTCTCCCCGAGAGAGTGCTGTTAGTAACTTGCAAAAGCCAGCAGCACTTCAACACTTTGCAAGCAGCTTTTATGAAGTGCACAACCACACAAAATAGCGGCACTTAGGAAATAAAAGCAGTCTTTGTCGCATTGCGACCGACAGCATGATGATGATGATGATGAGTAGTTGCACTTGATTGACTTCAGAGTTTACGTGTGAAATCTCAGTTTGAACCCGGTTTCGAAGTCCTTTTCATGGGAATGGGGAATTGAAGTATTTCAGGGAAATGTAAAGTCAGCCCTGCCAATTTGTCAACTGTTAAAGTCTGCAATTGGGAGTTCTGACTCAATCAATACGGTCTCCACGGTCGCCATTAGCGCAGATGGAGCGATCCCGAGACTTGTATTTATTTGGGGTACTTGCTTTTAAAATCAATGATGGAAACGCATGCCACGTTCTATGTGTACTGTCCAACAGCCACCGCAACCAACCCACCAGCACACCCGCCCATTCACACAAACACACACACACCAGGAACGCAGCCCCGGAAGTGGGCGAGACGCTCGCGAGGCCGTGCATGTTCCAGAATAGTTCACTTCCAGTTGGTGGGCAAGAGTGGATGCTGATTGGCCCGTATCGTCTGTATAGCCCACTGTATAGCGGCCTGCGGAGGTCCATTAGCTGGGTAATGTAATACACACACAGGACCACTTAGAAGCCTCACACACACCACGCGGTGCCCAAAGGGAACCCGGTAGTTTAATTGCAATACATCACTGCCATGAACAGAATGGTACGCAGCTAATGAAGAACCTTCATTTGCAGCATCGCCTTTCTTCATTTACGCCTTTCTGCTCCTTCTGACATATCGCTTTTCTTCGCTCTTCCTGAACTTTGTTTTCTTCATGTCCTTATTCCTTGTCTTATCCCTTTCTTTGCTCTTGAACTTTGTTTTCTTCTTCTCCTTCTTGTCCTTTTTCTTAGCTGTTTTCTTTTTCTCCTTCACATTCTTTGTTCTCTCCTTTTTTTGTTTGTTTTCTTCGTTTGGTGTTCTTTCCCCCCATCTTGCTCTTTTTCTTAGCCGATTTATTCTTCTCCTTCGCATTCTTTTTTCTGTCCTATTTTTGTTCGTTTTTCTTCTCTTGTTTCTACTTGACTGTCTTCTCTTCCTGTTTATTTTTCATCTTTGTCTACGCTTTATTTCTCTGCTTCATTACCCTTTTGTTTGCTTTGCATTCCACCTTTTCCGTACGGTACTTGTCCTCTTCATTTACAGCAGTTCTTTTCCTTTTCATCTTGGTTCCTGCATGAGTGTTCTGTTTCTTCTCATTATACTCTATATATTCTTTGTCTTGTTTTTATTTTGTTGTCTTTCCCTTTCTTAAGATCCTCCACCTCTTCTCTTTCACTTCTTTCTCTTTCTGTTACATACTTATTTTCTTTGGGTTTTTTTCATTGTTACTTCACAATATGTGATTTCTTTGTCCTTTTCTTCTTTGGGATTTCTTCTTTTTTCTTTTTTTCCCTTTTCTCTTCTTTTCTCTTTTTTCTCTCTTTTCTCTCTTCCTTTCTCTTATTTTCTTTCTCTCTCTTTTTCTCTCTTTTTTTCCTCTCTTTTTTTCTCTTCTTTTCTCCTTTTTTCTCTATTTTCGTCTTCTTTTTCTTCTTCTTTTTCATTTTCATCTTCTTAGGGTTGAGTCATCACTTCCATTTGACGGCTGGCACGTCACGTTACTAGGGTCGGCCAGTGACTGGTTGGTTCAGTGTCAGGATAATGTGACTGAGTGTGCATACCGGTGTGACAGTGGCATAAAAAGGAGTGTTCCATCCTGCCACCATCCTGCCACAAATCAACAACGCTCCTTCTGAGACAACCCCAAATGTTGCTGGGATATCAATGGGGAACCGATCAATCAATTCATCCTGGCAGGGACAATGAAAGAGTTGACTTAAAGTACTTTGTTTGTATTCATGAATGCCATCAAATATGGATTGTCTTCAATCTGGTTTGATTTAAATAAGCTGTGTAGGCATGGGTAGTTAGTTCGTTCTTATGTCATTTGGTTAAAGTTGCATAATCCGATGGTTTTGAGTTTCTGGCATTTTCTGAGATAAATATATTAGGTTGATTGTTATAATCTACCTTACTTTAGATTGAAGAAACTTTGTTTTAAAATGACTAACTTTAGGAGATATTTGAAGTTAAACCACACAAATTTAATGTTGGCATGCTTGCAAAACCTCTGATCCCATAGGCTTCAGCAGTAATGGTTCCTATTAAATTGGCTTAGTACATCACTTGCTTAATAACTGCACCAGTATCCAGGCATTGGGTATGTAGGTTCAAGTCTAGATACGGATTTTGCATTTGGAACATTGTGTATGTTATGTAGTAACATAAATCATTCAAACACGACAACTAGGTGCCACTGCGCCAGGTAACTAACTGCCAGGGGAGCTTCTCTGGTATCCTGGGAACGGACACTCCCGGGACCAGTGTAGGTGCCAAACATTCTAATTACCAGGACCAACGTCAGTCACGAAGAAGCACTCATAGAGCCTGGTTACTGCATCGAACCTCCCTGGTTTAACTGTAACTTACTCTCCTAGCACAATGACTCCCTTGGTGATAGCTGTTAACTACTGCCGGTTTGTCTCAATAAACCTTGGCCCACTGTACCTATGTCTTGTCGTGTTTGAATTATCCTTTCATCGGACTATGCAGCTTTAAACATCAATTTGGCCACCATACCAAGTTTACTCAATTCTTTTGTCAAGTAATGCAAGCATTAACAGCTTAGAACATGTAGCAAAGTGACGCGCGTCACCTGCTGCTTTGTGTTGCTCTTGTTTTTGTTATTGCTCTTGGTTTTTTTATGTAAAACATATTTATTCTGCTGTTTATTAGAAACTCCGTAAGACATAACAGAACACAAATATTTTGTTGAGAACTATATCTCTGGCTGTCGAACAATTTAGCCTACCGTTTATTCAGCCTGGTCAACATTGTGGGAGTGAGGTTGATAACCATGCTTCTTTCAGCTCACGAGCGACTTGCATGGGGGTTTGCCTACCTGCACTCAAAACTCAAGTTGCCCAGGCTGCTGTAGCGCCAGAAGAGCCAGACCACAGTAGCGTTAGCAGGGCGACACGCTACCGACCCTCCGTAAAATAATATTTATATAATGCATTTATATAGTACAGTATGGTTGTGTTTTTTTCAGTACCAAACTACTGGTCTTTCTGCCATTGTTCAAACCACGATCATTTAAACAAAAATTGGTGTGTGAAGTATATGTGGAAGTCAGGTATTTATACAATAGACAATATCCCCACATCTATTGGGACATTTACGGTATATATATAATGGGTTCATGCTACCCCAGTCACACAAGAGCCAGCGTTTGCCGCCAACCTCCTTACGCCCAAAAGGATGCCAACCTCCCAGCATCCCATTCGATACATTGATTCAAATACGTGGTCGGCGCCAGGGTGGCGGCATGGAGCGCCAGGGCGGCCCGCCGTTGCTGGGCTGTCGCCGCATCAGTGCCGGGTGGCACCACCAGGTTGGCGCCATAGCACCGACCACCCGGTGAGCATGGCATTGCATATTTTGGTGCCGCTAGGTCGGCGCCAGATCAGTGCCAGGTAGGTGCCAACTCGCCAACCAAGGGGTCGCCAACGACTTTTTAATAGCGCCGACCAAACTGGTCGCAAGGAGGTTGCAAGTGCAGCAGCTGCAACCTCCTTGCGTCCAAAATTTCCGAAATGGACGCCGGGAGGCACCAGCACTTAAGGAGGGCGTAAGGAGGGAGCAATGAGGACGTTTTGACGTCGAGAATCGATCGTAAGGGGACGCAGGCCTCATGTGACTGGGGTATTATTGCTTAGGTTGTTGACGTTACATTGTGTTCAGTGTGTGTGGCTTCCACCCAGACTGAGATAGTTGTCGGGTAATGGAGGTGTCAACAGGTCTAGTGGCACTCAACCATACATTCTTAATTGTAGGCAATGAGGGGACAGGTGAATCTGCAGTCCCACACCTTGTGCCTTCGGGTGCCATCGGAGCAGTTCGGAGGTACACGTGACAGGTATTCTAGTTGATAGCACCTGAGTATAATACTCACATTTAACATTAGATGGCGGCATCATAGCAGTTTTCTCAAGCTAAAGATTTCTTGTTGGTACATTAGTTGGTGAAGCGGGGGAAATTTCAATCGTAAACAATTGATCTTCCTCATTCCACTGCTCCTCGCCCTATCCTAGTAATATCAAACGCCAGGGTAGGTAACGATAAGTATCAATTATTAAGTCATTGGTTTGACTTGGCCAGGGTTCAAACCCACAGGTTCGAATTCCACAACCTACCAAAACAGGATACGGATGCTCAACTCATTTGGCCATTTACCGATATTACGTACGTGGATAATAGATTCTTTATTCAGTATGTCAATGTCCATCTCAAAGTGTTCAACATTAGTTCTTACCACTGCCATCAGATGGCGGGCATGTCGGAGGTGGAAATCCTCTAAAACTAGTAAAAGACCTTTTTTTCACGGAGCATATTGCTCGGGGAGCTGCTACTCATAACATTAGTTCTTCCACTGCCGTCAGAGGGCGGGTTGGTTGTGGAAATCCTCTATCAGCCCCTTTTCCACATGACATGTTGCACAAAATGAGCAGCTAACCACAATATTGGTTCTACTGCCCTCAAGGGGCGGGTCGGTGGTGGAAATCCTCTACAAAAGCTTTTACGCAGGGCATATTGCACAAACGGGCATTGGGTAGGTCCTTTGGACCTATATGGGAAGTTAGATGCTCCCGCCCTCCATGAGTCTCCCAGTTATAGGTGAAATAGCTGGTGTCAACACGGCATCACTGAGCGGATATCTTCATGGAACAAAGACAAAGGCCAGATGGACGGAAGGGTTCAACAAACTGAACAGCCCCATATTTGATCGGGAGAGCGATGGACTCCATCGATCAGGTTGTACTTCACCCAAGACACACCATATGATGAAAACAAAATAAAAGTAAAGTTTGTTTTATTTAACGACGCCTCTAGAGCACCTTGATTTTCATCATCGTCTATTGGACGCCAAGCATATGGTCATTCTGACATATCTCTTTGGAGGAAACCCGCTGCTGACACATAGGGTTACTCTTTCCGATAAGCAGCAAGGGGTCTTTAATATACACCCTGCAGTCCTCTTCGTGTGAAAATATTATGCTATTGAATACCTCCGCTTAGTAGGTGCCCCCCTATTTTTTCTTTAAAAATACACATTTCGTGACAAAAATGTTTAAAAAGTTACATTCTCAAAACCTGGTTTCTAATAATCCAGAACAAATAGTGTGCAGAGCAGAGAGAAATTATGGCGCTTTGAAGAAAAAAAAGATGCAACATGTCAAACGATTTTTTAAATATAGGAAAAATAGGAATTGTTATGGAAAAAGGGCTAAATAGAGCCTCGGGAAAAATAAAGTAGAACTTTGCTTGTTTGTTGTTTTACGTCCTAGCAACATCTAAGGTCATATCAGGACGAGTACCGACTTGTGACAGTGCACACTCATGGCAGCTTTATAGTGCTGTCCCACTGGGAAACCAGGCCGCTGGCACCATGACCTGATATCCCACTCAGTCACATTAACCTGACACTGAGCACACCAGTCCCTTCCCTATCCTATTTATGCGGAGCACCTGGCTAGGAAGCGACAAGTATCAATTTTTAGGTCATTGGTTTGACTCGACCAGGGTTCGAACCCACGACCCCACGATCTACCAGCACGGGAGAGGGACGCTCTAACTAATTCGGCCATCCGATCTCATCTGGTAGGTCACTTGATTTACTGCATAATTGATGTTGTGTCAAATTGTGATATCTCCCATAAATTTATGCAGTCGGTTCTATCTGGCCAGAAATCTCATTCTTCTTGGAACAATGAAAAGAGATCTATCACAGTTTGGGAAAGGGCTGGAAGCTCACGCCTCCGGGAAGTGCTTAAATAAAACTCAAAATCAAATAACATATATTATATATACACACACTTATATACAGTATAGTTATACAAATCTTACCTGGGTACAGATGATGGATAACTGTTGTTTTCCCAAGGTGCAAACCTCGGATAGTCGTGGGCTAGGGAGAAGGAAGCATGTCCGGGTTCCGGCAATCTTTACCTACTTATTCAGTATAAAAATGATCTTAAACTTCTATGGATACTTCAATGATTTCGCCTTGGCACAAGCGAACATAATAGTCATGGCAGGGTTGGGTGGGTTGGGTGGGTTGGGTGGGTTGGGTGGGTGGGCCCTAGCCCACCACTAGCCCACCTGTACCTTGGGAAAACAACAGTTATCCATCATGTGTAACCAGGTAAAATTTGTATAACTATACTATTTTACCTCGGTACTACGCCTCTGGCTACTCGTGGTCGAGGGAGACCTTTACGTAGCCTCATTTTTATCCTTAATCCATTTCAATTCAGTATACCTTCGTATGAAACAGTATTTATATTAAACAGATATACTTTCAAAAAAATCTCACCTGTCATGTTAACTGGTGAGTAAGCGTATCGCTAGGCCACTTGCCTTCTCTTGTCGTTTGTTTTAATGTTTTGCAAATGATCTAGCTGCCTTCCAGCCTGCATGCACTAGGATTCTCTTAACTGATGTCCCTAGCTGCCGTGCCTTCGAGACCATAGCTCCTCTTGTCGAATGGGAAGCGTATCATCCAGTATCGACACCTGCCACGTTAATCACTTTAACGGTCCATCTAGCGAGTGTGTCGCTCGAGATCACATTGTGTGGTCTAATAAAGCTCACCAAAAGCTGTCTAGAATTTCCTTTTGTCTTGGATATATAAGCCTGTATGGCTGACACTACACAAAGACGCCGATCCTCCGGGAAGCTATCCATTCTCATCTTCCTGGCGACTCAGCTAATAATGCTGAATGGTGGAAATAAATAATAGAATGTGTTATTCCAATCCAAGGAAAACGCATCCTCTTGCCAAGCATTTGGCTCTGGGTGCCGCGATACCTATCTAGCTATCTTGTAGTTGTTTCGCGATGCAAACAAATCTACCTGTGGTGTGCCCCACTTAATGCAAATTTGTTTAAATATGTTGTCCCTCAATGACCATTCCAAGTGATCATGAAAATGCAGGATTTCCTTGTCTGCTAAGGTGTTCTGACTACCTGGGATATGTGCCACCGTTAGCCATATATGATGGTGCTGAGCCCAATTCCAGATCAATTTTTCTACTTTGTTTGCAAGGTTTGGACCTAGTCCCTGCCATTTTTCGAATGTAAGCCATCTCCTAACCAACCTCCTCCAGTTGCCTGACAATCTCTCTGAGCACCCCATCCTTCTAATGACGCATCTGTCATAACAATAGTGTTGGGATCATCCATTCTAATGGGATTGGGAGAAAAATCAATGTTGGCATACCAACATTGAATATCGTCTAACCCTCCTGTTGACAAAGTCATCTTCTCTCAAAATTGCCTTTTGTATGCGCTAATGTCCAAATCTTGTCTATTACTAGCGACTCAATATGAGCTTTCCCATATAGGATAGCTGGGGCTATCATTATTCCTATTAATACTGCAACCTGCCTAATATTAGGCTTCGTTAACTGCAGCAAATGGTCTGCTGTGGTGAAAAACTTCTCTAGTTTTTGTTGTGTTATTGAAACGGTCACATCTTCTGTGTTTAACAGGAAACCCAAACATTTAAAAAACTTTGGTTGGAGTAAAAACTGATTTCTTGTCATCCCCATTTTAGTGAACGTTTCACACAAATCATCAACTGCACTTTGACAGTCTGCCTTTGATTTTGCCATTATGAATGAATCGTCAATATCTGGGAACATAATATGTCCCACTCTAGCCATTAATGAAAAAATGTTTCAACAGCTTAGTAAATTAGCGAGGAACACAAGCTAAACAATTAGGCATACAGGTGAACTCATAGAGTTGATCATTCCTAAATAAACCGGAGGAATTTCCTATCTGATTTGTGAATAGGTAGCATATAATACGCATCTATCAGATCCACACTGGCAAGCCAAGACCCTTTCGTGACCAAATACCTAGCGGTTTCGGGGGAAAACATCTTGAAATGTTTATATGTAACCAATTTGTTTAGCCTTGTCAAATCCAGAATCATGCGGATCTCCACATTTGGCTTGGGTTGTGAAAATATATTCGGAATAGTTTTGCCTTCCTCATGAACCGCAGTCTCTATTATTCCTCTCTGACAAAATTCCAACACCTGTTTATCTAATGTCCCTCTCTCCTTTTCATCAACACGAAATGGAAAAGGAATTGTTTCCTGTAAAAGGTGTTGCGTAAAGGGATTACGTATTCCTTGCACTATACTCAGAATAGTCAAATTATCCGTAATTTGCCACTCATCTCAACAATTATTTATTTTTCCTGCCTGGAAAAAGCTTACAGGTGTTTCCGTGGCCACCGGAGTTTACATTGCAACCTCTACTTGTTCTCTTCTGAGATCTAGCCGGGAGCATCTGCTCCAGCTTCATGACCGTCAACAACAAATTAGGTCACCACGCTAGTACTGCGGGAGCCTATTATCACTCAGTCGAGTCACCTTTATATCGTTAAAAACGACCAAAATAACGGTAAGTACCCAAGAATAAATATCCTCCTGTATTCTTGGGCACTAAAGTACCATTAATATGCCTCCAAAACATGTCAAACATGCCTAAAAGACATGAAAATAGATTTTAAAAAACTAACCTTGAACCTCACAGCATGTGTCACTGTGCTTGGATTTATGCTAATTGCCTGAACCCGGACATGCTTCCTTCTCCCTGGGCTACGAGTAGCCAAAGGCGTAGTACCAAGGTAACATAGATATATATATATACATAATCTTCTTTGCTTATCTGTAATCAATGAAATCTTGTTTGAATTTGTTGTGTGTGGTAAAATGATGTTATGAATATATGTTAAAATGAGGTTAGGGATGGATCTTATGTGGTTAATTTTAACACGTTTCTAAATTTGTATAAGATCAAAATCAAAAACTGAATTAAATTTTCTTTTTCAACTCTGACATATGCACATGACATATGCACAACATGTAAACTTTTATAGGAATATGGATCCTGCTATTATTTGGAATGTTTTCTGCTACTATTTGGAATGTTTTCTGCTACTATTTGGAATGTTTTCACCTTTTGTTTCCATGTCGCAAAGGTTGGTTGGTTGTTGGAATGTTACGTCCTGGCAACAGGTAAGGTCATATCAGGACAGGTACCGACTTGTGACAGTACTTGCTTGTGGGGTTGTTCGTAACATTACAACGGTTATCGGCTGCAGGACTGCAGCAATATAGAAAGGCCCCGATAAATTGGTCCAATCTTTGGTTGAAGATTAATCTTCAGTAGGGGCAGTTGTAGAAGCTGGGGATATCTTTACAACATTCAAAACGGCGAAGTGTTGGGGCGGCCCCGAATGTCTCCGGTCCGACTGTAGCAGAGTACTCGTATCCAGTTGACAGCAGAAGGGACGGGTAAAGGTGGGTCCAGCGGTTCCAGCAACAAGAACAAAGCGAGAGAGACGATAAGGTAAAGGGCCCCTCTCAAGCAAACATCTCCCTTGATCAGGGGGAGAAGTAAGCCTGGGAGAAAAAAAAAAGGGTAGAGTATAGGAAAGAGAAATGAGAGTTGAGTCAAAGGACCGTGTCTATTTGTTCTATGGTGACCAGCCGGCGAGCCAAAGATACGGACCGAGTAAGAGTAGAAAGTGAAATGCTGGCGGGCTCCCCTTCCTGGAAGTCTTTTCATACATAATCAAGGAGGAGCATAGCCAGCGGAGAGAAGATAGAGAGAGGTGTGGACAAAGTGCGGTCCGGATAGCAAGTGTCTCTAGACAGTACGCACTGATAGCATGTCCCCCTGGGAAATCAGGTTGTCAGCATGACCCGATATCCCACTCAGCCACATTATCATGACACTGAGCTAACCAGTCCATATTAATGCTGAGCGCCAAGCTAGGAAGCGACAAGTACGGGTTTGACTCGCCCGGGAATCGAACACCCGATTTACCGCACAGCCTGCTCTCTGCCGATCGGCCACCGCATCCGGTCGTGCTGTCACAAATATTTGTTTGTTTGTCGTTGACTTACATCCTAGCAACATCTAAGGTCATATCAGGACGGGGTTCCAAAGTGGTACACAGTTTCTGAGAACGGACCCATATATAACAAAGTGTGAAAGTGTGACGATGGTGAGGCGTTAGATGGCATAACTGTGGTGTCCCATTATATGATGACAAAGTAGACCGGTAACAAGGCCCGACATGCAAGTGAAGTTATGGTACTTAATAATAGTGAGATGAGAAATTCAGACATTGTAATCGCAATCACAGGATATTTAAATCATCAAGATCAACACATTTTTATCAGTCATTAATCGATCATCAAAAAATCATGAAACAATTATCAAATCATTAAGATGTGTTGCTGCTACAGTGGGCCGTGTGCGAGTGGCTATTCCGAGGCTTGCAGGGGCGAGTCTGGGGGGGGGGGGGGGGTAGAGGTTGAAGTTGATTGGTCGAGGGGTTTCTGGGGTTGGCCAATGGGATGGCACGGTGTGACTGGCAGGTGGGACGGGCTGCTTCCCTGTTCTCTGCATCCCCAGCAATGACAGCAAATGAGTGCCACCCGCTGATTTAACCCTATTAAACTAGCTATGCTATGCTTGATCAAATATTACAGTCAAACTAGACTTGCCTGTAAGTTGATGTATTACTTAGATTCTTACGAATCTAACGAATACAAAGTCAATGATCAGGGGCCCACCCACCCCCTCCTAGGCCTGGTATTACTCTAAAGATCCAGGATCTAGATGAATGATTGATACAAGATTATTTACAAAAATTGTACTAAGACTAGGTTGAAGGTTGGCTTGTACTGATTATCTATTTGTATTTTTAGGTTTGTTAGTGCTCATACTACAAATGCTGACTGGACTGGTGACTGTGGTCTATTTATATCTCATATCTCCCCTGCTTGTTAACTTCCGGAATCCGGAGGAAGATGTAAGAATTATGAGCTTTTCCCATATGCAAAAGTTGCATATTGCGTCAATGTGGAAGATTACCGTGCAGTAGATCACAGAAAGGTGATGCAGCGCCAAGCAAGCGCCATTAACATTAAAGCCCCAGTCACACTTCGGATTGTGACTGCTTGTGACCACGTTGGACTAAAGAACCTACAGTCCGGTGACCTTGCGACCAAAAGCAAATGTTCACTGACCTCTAGGCGACCATATTTTAGTCGCAAGCAGGTTTTTAGTGCAGGAGCTGCAACCTCCTTGCGACCAAACCAATGACTTTGATACATTCGTCGCTACCTAGTCAGGCGCTCGGCATTACAGGATAGGGCAATGACTGGTTAGCTCAGTATCAGGATAATGTGACTGAGTGGGAAATTGGGTCATGGTGCTGGTCTCCCAGTAAGGGGGCAGCACTATTAAGTCAGAATGAGTGCGCACTGTCTCAAACTGGTACCCATCCTGATATGACCTTCAGTGTTGCCAGGATGTAAAACCTCAACGAACAAACTTGTTTTAGTCTGATGAGTGATTGGGTAAGTGACTGATGGATATGCATGTGCGTTAACACAGTGGTGGGGATATACTAGCTGGGGGGGGGGGGTGCGGAGAGAATGGGGGGGAGGTTAAAGATAATGTTACCTACAGCTATGCTGCACTCACCGTCGGTCAATGCTGTAGTTATGTCATTATATGCTGCATTTTTTATTGACAAGATGGCTTCCCCTTTATCGCTTTCAGAAAATAGCATCGCGTTGTTTCCCATTAAAGTACATCACAACGTATTATTGCGCACACACTTCCATTTTCCACTCACATCGATGTACTCCTCTGACTTTAGCGCCTGGATGGCCAGTGTCATGAAATAGAATCGCCCCCTCAAAGTTATCCCCCCTGGTCGATTCTACTTCGGGAGAAAATCGAAATAAAACAGCCCCTGCGCTCCCTTCCCATCTCCTCCTCCCACCTCCCCTCACCTCCTTCCTCTCTGCCTCCATCTCCCTCCTTCCACCTCCCTCCCACCGCCTCATCTCCCAGCCCCTCATTCCCTCCCCTCCCACCTCCTTCCTCACCTTCACCTCCCTCTGTCCCTTCGATATAAACCCCCACCCTCCTCCCCTCCCCTCCAACCTCCACCCCACTCCTCCACCCTCACTTCTTTCCTCATAACCACCACCCTCCTATCTACCCCCCAGTCCCCTAGCGGAAAATGGAAGTGTGGGCGCACTAATACGTTGTGATGTAGTTAATGGGAGACAACACGATGCTATTTTCTAAAAGTGATAAAGTGGAAGCCATATCGTCAATAAAAGATGCAGCATGTAATGACACAACTACTGCAGTGGCCGACGGTAAAATTCCAACCACCTCCCTCTGTCCCTTCCATATAAACCACAACCCTCCCCCTCCTTCGCTCCTACCACCACCTCACTCCTCCACCCCCTCTAATTTATTCCGAACTGAATTTCATGAGTCACAGCGATTCTATTTCAACGGGGGAGGTTTTATTTAGAAATAGATTCGCTGGGGGGAGACAATTTTGAGGGGGTGATTCTATTTCGCGACACTGGCCGAAGTGGTTGAAGAGGAGCATAACGCAGGGATACCATTAAAGTTGCATAATCTGGGGGTGTTGAGTTTCGGCCATGTCTTTTGGAATAAATATATTAACCCTGATTGATATCATCTACGTCATTTTAGTTTGCAGTAAGATTAATATTACAGAGTTATATTTGGAGTGGTAACATGACGAGTTAATATGCCGGATTGTGACTTTGTTTACACATTTTCGATCGATTAATGATCGATTGGTTGATTGATGGTGGTTTAATGGCGCGTTGGCAGTAACGGCCATATTCACTTCAAAAAGCTAATGCTATCGATTCAGGCAGTCTTGTTAATCAAATTCACATGCCTACATCATACCCATTTTTGAGCATGTCAACATGGCAGCAAAGCAGCAGAGCAGGGGACCAACATTTAAAAACTATTTAAGAAGCGCATCAATAGCTAAATTGGACGATTTGATAGACTGCGCCCTACTCCGCTTGAGGAATAAAAGTAACACTGTGATAGCATTCGTGGTTTATTCCACCAAGGTCATAATAGGAATGACCCATCACTGCCCAGCTGGGTAGTATATATAACCCCCGCTCAGGGGGTGGCCGCTAGCAATGGGTGGAACAGTCCACCCTAGGACTATTCCCACTAGTGTACTGCCACCTGTCGCTACTTCTTAGCAAACTGGTGTCAGTGTAGTCACCACCGCCACCGTGTGGTAGTGGGACTAATTGTGGACTTCCCCATGCCATCACCTCAGCGAATTTGGATTTCAACCGCTGTGTATAACTTACATTGTCATCAGAGGCCAGTTTTTCTTTTTTCTTGAAGATTTATACTGCCTATTATGGATAAGTATGAATAGACTTGTTTTCACCATTAGACAGTTTGTCGATAGAAAGTCCGAGCCTACACTTTTACCAGCCCAAGGGATTTGTAACCTCCCAAATCACATAGACATGGTATGAGAGCAACTGGCCTTTGATGACGCTGTAAGTTATACACAGCCGCGGAACTCCAAATTGGCAGAGATGGGGGCACACAGAATCGAACCACCAAACTTCAGATTAGGAGTCTGACCTAGAAAAAAGTCAGACACTCTAACCACTCCGCCACAGAGAACACCAGTGGATGACAGTTGCTCTCATACCATGTCTATGTGGTGTGGGAAGTTACAAATCCCTTGATTGAGTAAAGGTGTAGGCTCTGGCGTTCTATCGACCAACTGTCTAATGGTGTAAACAAAACTATTCAGACGTATCCATGATAGGCAGTATAAATCTGTAAGAAATACCTCATGTGCGTGTTGGTGACATGTGGATGATACACAGTGCCTGCTTTCGAACCCAAATTTCATGTCCTGTAAGTGTGCTAGATATTTGTAATCCTGAGTTTGACACTTAAGATTAGCTACAGGCATATGTGTCTAGTGAGGTTACACTGGCCTGACCAGGTGGTAGGCGTGGGCTGGTTGAGCACTAGGGAGCCTAGATACCCTAATGGTTGTGACCTTTGACCTAGTATGGCAGACATGTGGGTACTATTCCTACGTGGGTTGCAACCCTGTTGCAAGTAGTTTTATGACTTTCACCCCACCAGAAAAACACACTGCTAAGTGTATGGGGACTGACTTGTGACAGTTCTTGCTAATTGTATGGTGACTGACTTGTGACAGTAGTTTTATTACTTTTACCACACCAGAAAACGATAATGCGAAGTGTATGGGAGTGACTTGTGACAGTTGTTGCTAAGTGTATGGTGACTGACTTGTGACAGTTGTTGCTAAGTGTATGGGGACTGACTTGTGACAGTAGTTTTATTACTTTTACCACACCAGAAAAAGACAATGCGAAGTGTATGGGAGTGACTTGTGACAGTTGTTTCTAAGTGTATGGGGACTGACTTGTGACAGTTGTTGCTAAGTGTATGGTGACTGACTTGTGACAGTTGTTGCTAAGTGTATGGGGACTGACTTGTGACAGTAGTTTTATTACTTTTACCACACCAGAAAAACACAATGCGAAGTGTATGGGACTGATGTTTGACAGTTGTTGCTAAGTGTATGGGGACTGACTTGTGATAGTTGTTGCTAAGTATACAGGGACTGACGTGTGACAGCTGTTTCTAAGTGTATGGGACTGACTTGTGACAATTGTTGCTAAGTATACAGGGACTGACTTATGACAGTTGTTTCTAAGTGTACAGGAACTGACCTGTGACAGTTATTTTATCATGTTTACCACACCAGAAAAACACAATGCCAAGTGCACATGGACTGACTTGTGACAGGTGTTGTTAAGTGTATGGGGACTGAATTGTGACAGTTGTTTCTAAGTGTATGGGACTGACTTGTGACAGTTGTTGATAAATATACAGGGACTGATTTGTGACAGTTGTTTCTAAGTGTACAGGGACTGAATTGTGACAGTTGTTTCTAAGTGTACAGTGGCTGGCTTGTGACAGTTGTTTCTGAGTGTACAGGGACTGACTTGTGGCAGTTGTTTCTAAGTGTACAGGGGCTGACTTTTGGCAGTTGTTTCTAAGGGTACAGGGACTGACTTGTGACAGTTGTTTCTAAGTGTACAGGGACTGACTTGTGACAGTTGTTTCTAAGTGTACAGGGACTGACTTGTGACAGTTGTTTCTAAGTGTACAGGGACTGACTTGTGGCAGTTGTTTCTAAGGGTACAGGGACTGACTTGTGACAGTTGTTTCTAAGTGTACAGGGGCTGACTTGTGGCAGTTGTTTCCAAGGGTACAGGGACTGACTTGTGACGGTTGTTTCTAAGTGTACAGGGACTGACTTGTGACAGTTGTTTCTAAGGGTACAGGGACTGACTTGTGACAGTTGTTTCTAAGTGTACAGGGGCTGACTTGTGGCAGTTGTTTCCAAGGGTACAGGGACTGACTTGTGGCAGTTGTTTCTAAGTGTACAGGGACTGACTTGTGACAGTTCTTTTATCACTTTTACCAAACCGGAAAAAAACACTGCTAAGTGTATAGTTGGAATCTCTAAAAGTATGTCACTTAGGTAATTGACGCATGTCGCACATCACATGACATACATCGCATTTCGACCACCATGCGCTAAAGAATCATGGCTTAATCGGTAGTTGTTTTGTTTTTCACTAGAACGGTACGAATACCACCGTTAGAGTTATTATAACGGTACGAATGGCACCACTCCACTCCACCCCACCCCCATTACTCCAGCCCACTCCCACCTCACCCCACCCCCACCACTCTACCCCCACGTCACCCCACCCCCACCACTCCCACCACTCCCACCTCACCACTGTCACAATCAGTCAGGCATAACGGCCATCATCTCAGAGTCGCGTTATGTTAAACGTTGTAGAGGGGTGATCAGAGCCCAGTTTTACCAATCCATCGACGACCATTAATTTGCTCAAGATAACAGGAGACTGGAGAGTCAGTGATTGGATGACATAGAGTTGATATATGTTGTGAGTATGTTTTTTTATTGGATCCTACTGAAAAATGTCAGTAACATATACCGCTATGTATTCAGTGAACATTCCTGTATCCCACTGGAACAGAAAACTTCACACAAAAATCCATCTGTACCATAGTCGCTCCTGATTTGGTAAAGTTGCACAGTCTGATGCTCTTGAGTTTCTGCCATGGAGCCTTGTAAATAGATTATATTAAGTTCATCGTTGTAATCTACCTTATTTTACTTTGAAGTAGCTTTTATTACAAATATCTAACTGGAGCTATTTGAAGTGAAAACATGTTAAATTAATTTTGGAGTGAACGTCGAAATTATGATACTGTCATGGGGGTGATGAAAATGGGAAATACTGCGCCTAGAGCGGGACTCGAACCCACATCTCTTTGCATTCCGGGCCAGTGTGCTAACCATTACACCACCTAGGCTCCCTGATATCAACACACTACCCACGCCTACCTGTCTATGCGGATCCTTGCCTGAGAGGTTAGTGCAGACCACTACACTCGTCCCCCTGGAATTGTAAGTCTTTTAATGCTTACAATTACATACACACAGGCAAGGCAACACACTTACATACACAGGGTAGGTTCAACAACTATACAGCATGTAGCTTGTACAGGATCATGGTCACAGCAACCAGTGTCATGGGGGTGATGAAAATGGGAAATATTGTGCCTAGAGCAGGACTCGAACCCACATCTCTTTGCATTCCGGGCCAGTGTGCTAACCATTACACCACCTAGGCTCCCTGATATCAACACACTACCCACGCCTACCTGTCTATGTGGTTACTTGCCTGAGAGGTCAGTGCAGACCACTACAATACCATAGGCTTCAACACAATTAACTAAGTGTTATTCCCTTCAGTTTAGCAACAAATACTTAAAGCTGCATAATCTGATGAAAATCAAATTTTCAAAACCAAACCAATTATCTAGATTTAATTTGACATATCTAACTTAGATACTGATGCACTTATTAAGCATTTATTTCTGCGTAGAAGACTCAATACTGAGTCAATTTAACAGAACCTGTTACTGCAAAAGTCTATGGTGTCAGAGTTTTGGCAAGCTTGCCAAAACTAATTGTCCATGTTTGCACTCAAAATATCTAAAAAGTTTACCATTTAAAATAAAAGTAGCTTTGAACTAATGTAAAGTAGATACTGGTGAAATATTTGTATCTCCGAAAAAATACAGAAATTCCAAACCATCGGACTATGCAACTTTAATAAAAATACACCCGTATGTAAGTTGGATATGGAGGATCAAAACTAGGTAAGTGTTTTTTTTGTTGCTTTAAAAATAATAATTTGATGCTTGCCTCGTCAATACCTGGATGGATGGCTCCATGGGAATGAATACAAAGTAGACTTCCTGATACAGACTTCTAACTTACCAAGTCCCTAGTGGATAAGTACAACTCATGGGGCGGTTTAGTGACTAGCTGAATGTCAATCACCCTGTGATCTTCCTGTCATGTTGCCTGCTATTCATTCACGATGTGTCCCTTTAACTGTGCTACTCAGTATGTGTTAGTATCAAAGACAATGTATGGTAAGATGCACCACTCAGCGCTTTCCCATGAAATACAGCAAACAAAGTAATTGAACAGGTCCCCTAGCCCAAGCCTGACTGCTGTACCATTGAAACAAAAGGACGGGTTCCCGAGCCCACCCCGACTGCTGTACCATCAAAAACAATGTAGCATTTATTGGGTAGTATCTCCTAATATTAATAGGGAAAACAATATTATAGTATAGTAAAGTTCAAACATAGTATAAGCACTTTAATCTGTGCCATACATGAATGCAATTTGTGATTATGTCTGAGTAATAAAAGTAATCAATCAATCAATAGTTCCGTCTTCTAGTTGAGGGTTGGATGCAATGGTTCTCCACTTGTCCCGATGGTGGGCTGTTCTGATAGACTGTGAATAATTCAAGCCTGTCCACTGTGAAATATTTGTAAACCATGATGTTCTTGGTCTCCCTCTCCCTCTGCTGCCATTCACCTTCCCTTCCAACAATGTATGGTATATTGAACTCTGACGAATGATGTGGCCAAAAGTAATACTACACCTAATTAAAGACAATGCACCTTGCTTGCCAGTGGGTGGCAGCACTGCATGATTATTTCAGAATTTCCTACATGAAAGCGCTGAGTGGCACGTCTTATGATTCATTATCTTTGATAGTATGGAGAAATGAGGTAAGTTCACAGCCTGCTAGTCAGTTTGTTTGTTGTAGGTTTATGCTCTAGCAACATCTAAGGTCATATCAGGATGAGTATCGACTTCTGACAGTGCAGCGTCCAAGGTCATTTCTTAGGGCGACCAGAGGCAATATCCCAATCAATCACATTATCCTGATACTGTGCTAACCAGTCCTTGCCATAACCTATTAATGCTGAGTGATAGGCTGGGTAGCGACAAGTATCAATTTTTTTATAAATCATCGGGTTGACTTGGTCAGAGTTCAAACCCACCACCTCCCGCACGGAAGCCAGCCAGCGCTCTTGCCAATTTGGACACCATGTCTGGTCACAGGTAGATAACATATTCAGCCCTACCTAGAGTAGGGGTGAATGACAACCTAGTCTAAATACGAGTGAAAACTGTTTTAATATGGAACGGGAATTGGAATTTCTGGTTCCAGTACCTAATGTCTACCTCTGTAGACCTGCTAAGGACGACACAAGAACGGATGTGGATAATACAGTTTATTATTATCATCTGAAATACCGTATCTGGCTGGCATAACCGCCGAATCAAACAAAAACTTTTTTCGGGTGAGCTGACCGGCGCGCAGGCCGGGTGCGTATCAGAAAGGCGCCGGGCCGGCCGAGCGCCGTGGTTATATACGACTACTGGCACGCCGCCTAGCGAGCAGCGGGTGCATAATGCTTAGCTCGGAGCCGGCGCGTTCGAAACGCCCGAATAGTGACCAGCTCATATGTACATTCGTCAATGCCCGCGGGTGCCTACACTGGCATATACGGGTATATACCTCCTATTTGACCAGAGTTGGTGAAATTGGAGAGAATGGAAAAAGGTAAGATGGTGACCGTGGAATGCTATCGATTTGACTTTTTAAAGTCCATTAAAGTATGTTTTATTATATTTTTCAGCTCAGAATTAGTGGATAAATATGTATGTGAGGGAATATATTTTGCATCTTAAATTAAGAATTGATGTGCTGATTTCATTTACCCAGCCACTCCCCACTTTTTCTAATGGGTTGTTCTTTACCGCTACTGTACAGAACAGTATAAGGTGAATCGTTTATCTAGGGCACAGGTTGGTAGAAATAAACCAATTATTAAAGGACCAAAAAGTAAAGCCAATATCATGATGTATAATCTATTATCCCAATATTATTTAGGCTGCAGTGTTACATACCTCAGCACTGCTGTTTTGTTCTACGTTGTTCCTATGTGTATTTGTTGGCAGTTTCTACATTTGCTTATGTGCTGGTTTAGGCACTGCTGAGTGGCCTGGACCCCTGCTCAAATGCATGCATGCAGGCCTGCTTTATTCTGGGGCTAGCCACATGTTGATGTAGACTGCTGTAACCACCTCTTTTCATTCGAAAATGTTGACTTAATAAATTATTGGTAGGCCTTTTCGTGGGTCCAGCCAGAGGATGTACCGCTCCAACCCATACTCATTGTTGTTGTCCTTGACGGAAGAATATAAATAATCTAGAAACTACTAAACTCACCCAAAAGCTTACGGCAATGTAAACCACCAAAACTAGACCAACGATGAAAGTGGTGTTGGAGGATAAGAGTGGAAATCAGTGAGTGGTCATTTCTAATGACGGTGAGATGGGCGATGAGGTATGCAGGTATTGCAGGTATTGCAATACCTCAGGGAGTTTGACGCCCCTGCCCTGCAGAGTTGTAAACCACTGCCTTGTGGTACAGGTTCTTGACAGAATCGAAGGCTAAGGGAGCAAACCCTAAACAGAAAACCATGTCACTGTGGCAGCATTAAGGGCGGTTGATGTATGGAACTCCCAACATCTCCCGACCAGCCACTGCAGGGACAAATAGTTTTGCGCCTGTCTTGACATGTTCTTGCCGGTGTGAAACCTCTATTTGCTCCCTGAGAGAGTGCCGCTAGTAACTTGCAAAAGCCAGCAGCACTTCAACACTTTTGCAGGCAGCTTTCATGAAATGATCAAGAGAAACCTGAAGCTGAGAGACATTAAGACCGACTCATGGACATCACTCTCACAGCAAAGAGCTAAATGGAGACCGGCAGTCAAGTAATGAAAGCAGTCTTTGTCGCATCGCGACCGACAGCGTGATGATGATGATGATGATGAGATGGGCGATAATACAATCACCAAAATTACAGCAGAACGCTCTCAAAGTAGAGTAAAATAAATGATCATAAGTCAAAACTATGATTGCAGAGTACGGTATGAAACCTGACTTCCAAGAATTGTCTCCGATTCCCTGACAGTGCTAACCCTATGGGGCAATTTCCACGTTTTCACAGAAAGCCATTGCTTGATTTTAGTTTACTTGCTTTGGTTTTACGTCCTAGCAACATATAAAGTCATACAACACACTAACTGGCCAACAGTCACTTATCCCTGGCATTTTGTGACTGTTTATTGGCGATAATCAGAAATTGTGAACTACAAAATCATGGAGATCTTCAATCCCTGCTAGAAAAAAAGTAAAGTTTGTTTTATTTAACGACGCCTCTAGAAAGCATTGATTTTTATCATCGCATATTGGATGTCAAACATATAGATGGTCATTCTGACGTATTTCTTTGGAGGAAACTCACTCCCACCGCATAGGCTACTCTTTCCGATAAGCAGCAATAGGTATTTTATATGCACTTTCCCACAGACAGGACAACACATGCCACAACCTTTGGATGGACCAGTATTGGACCACTGGCTTAAACCCTGATAGACTGCTAGAACTTGCCTGCTGCCACAGTTCATTAACCTTGGTCTGTGTGGTGGATAGTGGACTCTGTCTGAGGTACCAAGGTGCCAGGATAGGCCACTAGAAGCCCATTTAGCTGCTTTCCCTGGTGATATCTAGTCTCGCTGGTATCACTGGGAAGCGGTAAACTGCTTGTTCCCATGCAACAGGCTGTCCCAGCCGATTAAAATGTTAAAATTATGATGTGAGTGCTGATTGTTTGTACTGCTAAAGCAGGCTATTGACTGATGTCAGGTGGTGATAGAATAATACGGGCGATGTGTTTGTCGTGAGTTAATGATCCAATTTTGTGAATCTCTACCAACCTTTTCTTCTGCACTCAGACTTTCTCCAATATTCAGTAACTCACCTGTGCAATGAGAATTGGAAGGTTAATACCACATGAAAGCGAAGTTAATACAAACATGAAAGCAACTTTTTGTGTTAATGCAATTGTGGTTTTAAAAACAAATCATGCTCAAACATGTATTCCTTTGAATACCCATAAATAAACTAGTCCTTTGACAAATTCCAGGCATTTTCAGTACGCCTTATAGCCTATTTAATCCACCCTTCTTTATTATTCTCTTCCATATGTGACCTTACAGAACTATTACTGATACTTTAATAGATAAAATATCACAATCCAATAGGAGACATCATATTCAATAACTACTGGTCACATAAGTGGCAGGCAAGATGAGCCGTTCAAATAAGGGGAGGTGTTTCTACAGCAAAATTAGGTGAAAACAACAACAAAGAAAATGGAGAACCTGAAACCTGTACAAATTATCCACAAACCTACCTTCAAAGGTGTGACACAAACCTAACCTTCAAAGGTGTGACAAAAACTAACAAAACAGCACTCAGTAAATCTAGATAAAAAACTCACATTGCATGGGTACAAAGTATTACAAATGTTGACTATGTACACACATATAAACGATAATCACATTTTTTTTAAAGGTTTAATTGGGAACTCCACGATTTTACACCACAAACAAGTTTACAGAAAGAAAGTATTGACAAAGAAAATCAATCCATATGGATTATGACCACTATTGCACAGCGGTGAAAACAGGTGCATGTACTTAACCGTTATGAGCAGAATAAATAAGCAATCACTAAACAAACAAAAAGCATGGAGTAGGCCTATGCAATCTACTGCTGCTAGAGAGACTAAACCTTACCTACTGGGTTCTAGCTGAAAGAGCGCATTCTAAGCAGAATCTATTAAGATACAGAAACTATTCCTCTGAGGAACACATGGTAAAGCCACGTGGCCAGGTCTTTAACAACACATAGTTAACATCTGACTGGATGGTGAGGATAACGGCCTGAAAAGAAAGAGCAGCTGGGAGCTGGTTTATACCCTCCGAAAGACCTATGGCAGCGTCAAAAGTATTATACACCATATCTGGAGCTCCTCTAGATTTTGAGGCCCTAGGCTGAAGCCTGTCAAGCCTATAGATAAAGTAAAGTTTGTTTTATTTAACGATGCCTCTAGAGCACATTGATTTTTGTATAATCGTTTATTGGATGTCAAACATATGGTCATTCTGACATATTTCTTTGGAGGAAACCCGCTCCTGCCACATAGGTTACTCATTTCGATAAGCAGCAAGGAGTCCTTTATATGCACTTTCCCACAGATAGGACAGCAAGCAAATACCACAACCTTTGATGAACCAGTTGTGGACCACTGGTTGGAATGGAAAATAGCCCAAACTGCAAATGGGTCCACTGAGCAGGATCGAAAGAGTTGGACACGCTACCACCTGAGCTATGTCCCGCTCCGCCTATTATATAGGTAAATCCGGTAATGATGAACAGCAGCAACAGATGCACTATTCCACCCAGTTGAGCAATCTTACCGCCACCATGCTTGCAGCAATCATTCACAGTGGCAACTCCAACGGGACTCACCCGTTCCACCTCCTGCTTACAAACCAACTCGCCCAGTGCCCTCCGCGGGCCTGAGTCAATCCGCTGCCTCCCCATCAGTATGGCCACCACAGCGGACCCACGTCAGTTGTCAGAGAGACGCCGGTCAGGGAGTACTGACACACATTGAAACTAGTGCAAACCCTAGTGACGTAGGTCAAGGAGTACTTACGTTGAAACTAGTGCAAACCCTTGTGACGTAGGTCAGGGAGTACTTACATACATTGAAACTAGTGCAAACCCTAGTGATGTAGGTCAAGGAGTACTTACACACGTTGTTATCTTTTTTTTTAAAGCTGTTAAAAATGTGCCGGGCTCACAGAAATTCAACTTTCGTATAAATTTTTAAGTCATTGGTTTCAGTCAGTCAGGCTTCGAACCCAGGAGTTTGAATCCCACGACCGACCAGAATGGGAGGTGGATGCTCAACTCATTTGGCCATCGTGTCTGGTTACGTATTGCGTCCACATAAACAATAACAAATAAAAACCGCCCACCTGACCCTGATTTTTATTTTAGAAAGACGATCACCAATTTAAAGAAAAATGTGGCCTTACCTAGAATTGAACCTACATATCCTACTTAGATATTGGTGCTCTTATTAAGCATGTGTTGCTGCATAGAAGGGGATACTGAGTCAATTAGAACCTGTTACTACTGAAGCCTATGGTGTCAGAATTCTGTTGTGCTCGCCAAAAGTAATTGGATAGGTTTTCACTCCAAACACCTCCAAATTTGCCCATTTAAGATAAAAGTGACTTCAAACTAAAGTAAAGTAGATTGTAACGGTCATTCTAATGAATGTATTCCAGAAAATGGCATAAACACAAAAACCATCGATCGGACTATGCAATTTTAAATGTTATGGTAGGCATGGTTGTCGCAGTGGTCATGGTTGAGTGGGTTAACAGTGGGTGGGTTGATTGAAGTCGGTCAGGCAGGAGAGACAGATAGGGAGAAGAGAGAATCGCAGTATCGTTATATGTTCCACGGCGCTAAGTTTGTATCCGCTTTGACAATCTAGTCAGCTCAAACTGAATAACCAGTCTTGTGAGTGTACTGGCGTGACCCCCTAATGAACTGAACATGAGAAAGGCAGCCCCAACAAGAGGCGCAACTTGTCTTGGCAGGACTGAAATTGAGGCAGGCAGCTGAGGCTTGTGTTACTGCTGCACTTTAATGGAATTAGTTGGAAAGGTTGTGGGTTGTTGGGGTTTTATGTCCTGGTAACATATGAGGGCATATCAGGACGGGTACCGACTTGTGACAGTGTGCATTCATGGCAACTTCATAGTGCTGCCCCACTGGGAGACCAGGCCACCAGCAAGCACCATGACCTGATATCCCACTCAGTCACATTATCCTGACACTGAGCCAACCAGTTCTTGCCCTATCCTAATAAGGATGAGTGCCTGGCTAGGAAGCGACAAGTATCAATGTTATAAGTCATTAGTTTGACTCAACCAGGGTTCGAACTTGTGGGTCCGAATCCCACGAACTACCAAAACGGGAGACGGACGGACGCTAAACTCTTTTGGCCATCCTGACTGGTCCAGCTGGAAAGGAGCGAGGAGCATGTGTGTAAAGTGTCTTTTTAATTAGTGTGGACAGTTGATGCTTGTAATATATAAACAATTAAAAAAAGACAACTATATTGTATTTTTCTTCTGGGTTTCACCGCCGCTCTCTTCACATGTATTAAACCCCACCAGTTAAGCTAGTGACATCTATCGGTAGAATCTGGAACAACTAGTCAGGTACTTTCGAGCTTAATTAGCAGGGTCTATTGATCTTAAAATGTGGTGGTCGATTGCGTTGAGCGGCCGCCTCTCATATAGACGGTTGTGTGAGTTGAACCCATTGTTCACAGCCTGGCCGAGTCAATCGTCGCAGTCATCATTTCTAGAACTTGGTTGGTTGTTGGAGTTTTACATCCTGGCAGCATCTATGGTCTCTAGGACTAGGCACCGGTAGCCCCATGTAAACGAAAATAGGAATGTCCTCTCCTTAATTAAGAACTGCATAGTCCGATGAAAACATAACATTTTCAAAACCAAAACGCTTACCTAAATTTGATTCTACATATCGAATATATATCCTGATGTACTTATTAAGCACTAATTCATGCATAGAACGGAATACTAAGCTAATTCAAGACGCCTTGTTACTGCTGAAGCCTGTGACGTCACACTGATGTGCTTGCCCAACATTATTTGGACATGTTTTCACTACAAATGTCAACAGGTAGCCATTTACAATATAAGTTAGTTTAAGCTTATAAGGGGCAATATTTGTATCTCAGAAAGTGGTAGAAATTCAAAACTATCGGACTATGCATGCAATTGTAACAGATATAACAAACAAAAAAGTCTGAAGACTTTACACATTTCCATATCCTACTTACAAGTAGTGAAAACATTATGTAAGCCGCGATATGTCAATATATGGTCTGCTCATAGTTGATTGGTTGTGGGAGTTTTACGTCCTGGCAACATCTGAGGTCATATCAGGACGGGTACCGACTTGTGACAGTCCACACTCATGGCAACTTTATAGTGTTGCCCCACTGATAGATCAGGCCACCGCCACCATGACCTGATATCCCACTCAGTCACATTATCCTCACACTGAGCTAACCAGCCCTTGCCCTATCCGAGCGCCAGGCTAGGAAGCGACAAGTATAACTTTTAAAGTCACTAGTTTGACTCGACCGGGAACCAAACTCCTGACCTTTCGCACGCGAGACCTGCGCTCTACCGAGTCGGCCAACGTGCCTGGTAACACATGGAGTTAAATCTGAATAGTCCGATGGTTTTGAGTTGCTGTCATTGTCTGATATAAACAAGTCATTAGTTTGACTCAAACCAGTGCGTTCGAATCTCACGATCTACCAACACGGGAGACGGACGCTCACCTCATTCGGC
Source organism: Branchipolynoe longqiensis (assembly GCA_030323885.1). Classification (NCBI taxonomy): domain Eukaryota; kingdom Metazoa; phylum Annelida; class Polychaeta; order Phyllodocida; family Polynoidae; genus Branchipolynoe; species Branchipolynoe longqiensis. Next base: position 32,439,391 of record CM059190.1, on the reverse strand, counting down.
CATCCCGTTCAAATCATTTTGCCATTTCCAAGAGCCTGGAGACTTTCCACATTTCCATATACTACTTACAGGTACATATTTCCATTTCCATATACTACTTACAGGTACTGAAAGCATTATATGTATCTAACTTCTAAGCCACAATAACATTTCCACATTTCCATATACTACTTACAGGTACTGAAAGCATTATATGTATCTAACTTCTAAGCCACAATAACATTTCCATATACTACTTACAGGTACTGAAAGCATTATATGTATCTAACTTCTAAGCCACAATAAAACTTCCACATTTCCATTACTACTTACAGGTACTGAAAGCATTATATGTATCTAACTTCTAAGCCACAATAAAACGTCCACATTTCCATATACTACTTACAGGTACTGAAAGCATTATATGTATCTAACTTCTAAGCCAATAAACTTCCATTCCATATACTACTTGGATGCATTATATGTATCTAACTTCTAAGCCACAATAAAACTTCCACATTTCCATATACTACTTACAGGTACTGAAAGCATTATATGTATCTAACTTCTAAGCCACAATAAAACTTCCACATTTCCATATACTACTTACAGGTACTGAAAGCATTATATGTATCTAACTTCTAAGCCACAATAAAACTTCCACATTTCCATATACTACTTACAGGTACTGAACGCATTATATGTATCTAACTTCTAAGACACAATAACATTTCCACATTTCCATATACTACTTACAGGTACTGAAAGCATTATATGTATCTAACTTCTAAGCCGCAATACAACTTCCACATTTCCATATACTACTTACAGGTACTGAAAGCATTGGTCGTAATGCTCGCATTGCGTTTGATGCGAGGGAAGGAAGAGACCCTCCCCCCACCTCTCTCCCGCCGCCGCCCGGCTTTCTCACCTTTCCCTGTCACCCCGCCCTCAGCTTTCCCTCGCCTCGCCCTGCCTCCCTGCCCGCCGGCTTTCTCACCTCCCCCGCTTTCACGCCTCCCCGCTCCTTCCCTTATAAGGCCGCCTGAATTAATATACAGGGTAAGTTTTTATGAATGTTGCTTTACCAGCAAGAAATGCCATATTCATGGGGATTATGCATCAGATAATTGTATGTGTATGTATGGATATGTATGTATATGGATGTGTATGTATATGTATGTATATGTATATATACATATGTATATGTATATTCATTCATTCAATTCTTTATTTCAGACTCATGACTATGGTAGTTACATAATTTGGTCCATAGTAGGTAGATATACAAATGAATGTGAATAGGATATAAGTAATAGTATGTATGTATATGTATGCATATGTATGAGTGTATGTACATGTATGTACATATATGTATATGTATGTGTGTATATGTATATACATATATGTATAGGTAGGCATAGGTATATGCATAGCATTTATAATAGGCATACAGGTTTCGTGTTTGGGGTGGGAGGAGACGGCAGCCTATCGGCGCAAGGAATCCCTCCTTCAGCCATTCGCCTTCCCGCCGTCCTCCCTACACAAGCTCTCTTTTGATACTTACAGGTACTGAAAGCATTATATGTATCTAACTTCTAAGCCGCAATAAAACTTCCACATTTCCATATACTACTTACAGGTACTGAAAGCATTATATGTATCTAACTTCTAAGCCACAATAGAATTATGTCAGTGAAATGTGGTTCGCTCACATTTGATTCGCTCTGAATTGCAGGTCAGGTACCGAAATGGAAGGCCTAGATTGTAGAGCGCCCATACGAGAGAGGTCATAGGCTCAATCAATCCCTTGGAAACTCAAGCTAAATAAAGTCTGGCACAAATTTTTACTTCAGCGATGAACATGGGGCTCAGCCAAAAAACCCGTGGAAATCAGACTGAGACCATATCGATATCTAGTGGGTTCCAACAGCCAATATCCGTGTTTAAAAACAATGTCACTGAGATTCAGTTCAAGCGTTGAACCAAAGAGGAATTTGTGTTACTGCTTGGAAACTTAATGAAGAATCTAATTTGTCTGCTTCTAAGGGAGTTACAGCTGCACTTACTGCTATTCTTCTGACATGAATGTCATTATGAATAAGGGCAGTGGTATTAGTTGTTGAGTTGCTATTTATGATGCAATGCCTACAGGTTAGGCCAGGACTATGAATATGTGGGATTTCAGTCAAGTTCAAATATTACTAACCCTGACCTCGCTTCTATTCAGACATTAATTTTGATTCCGAAATTGTGGTTTTATATATATGACTACAGTGAGTGTTCGAATTATAGTAAATTAAAATAAATATATATAATATAAGTTTTTAATTAAGCAAATAAAATAGGTTGATGTTCCAGGAACTTCTTTTACTATTGTTGAGTTGGCGCCTTAGGCTTTGCACCTTTGGCTGCTGAGAGCAAAAATAAAGGGGGTACCTGCCCCCTATACAGGTTAACCACTGCCACAGCAAGACTTGGTGTAGAACTTTTTAATGATATTCCGGGGGTTGGGGTGCTTTGGTCATTGAACTCCCGAAAATGTTCAGAAAAATATAAAAGCCTATGGTGGAATTCATGGATGATATTGATGCACTAGCGGGTTGTCAAATATTTGGGAATTTTGGCATGATTTTTATTTAGTGCTATACAGCCAACTGGCTGCCGGGTAGCCACTAACTAGGTCACTTGACTGGTACCCAGCAGCATTGGTACTCTGCAGCCAAGGGCCTGCCGGGTATAAGCTAGGGTCACCTGACTGATACTCAGATTTAAACCGATAAATAAGGGTGCAAGTCACATGCTCTCGCTCTTTCACCACAGCCACCAGCCAGTCCAGATTACGTACATGTGACTAGCAACTATGTTGAGATTATAGAAACCATGTGAGTACAATGTTGTCTTGTTGTGGATGTTGCAGACACTGAGCCTACCAGGATAGCAGAAGTAGATAAGCGATATAGAAAAAGAAACATAAACTTGTCAGTGGCGACCATGACATTTTAACTTCTGGGCTTGGTGTCTGAATTGTCCACATGTCGGCCATTTTATTGTACACACATGTTTTTCATTTGGACTGACAGGTGGTTGTGTGGACAGTGCCACATACGCACACATGAGTGTTGTGAGCAGCGTGTAAATGTATTCTGTTCAAAGGAAACACAAACTTGTCAGGGTTTTATGGCCTGGGATTATGGGGGTTTCTTTTCTATGAAACTATCGTTTCATATATTTCGGCAGTATACAGGTGTTAAGACTCTGCCTGAAGTAAGGGCTCAGGCTGAAACCAGAAGAAAAATGATTGACTGCTTTAAAGCTTGCTGAAAATGCCACTTTGTATTCTACAGGCGTTATCGGTACATTTACTGCTATTCTTCCTAAAGCGGCTGTCACATTAGGGTTTTTTGCGGGAGTGTATGGCGGCGTAGGCGCGTTATGTCATATACGTCGGCATACGCCGGCATATGCTATGCATATGCTACGCGTACGTTACGCATAAGCCGTCATGTGCCGGCCTATGCCGGCTTATGCCGTTGTACGCCGCCATACGCTTTCTCCCGTCTGTCCGTCCAAATTTGTTTGTGCATGCTAAAAAAATCCCGGCCTAGGGGAGCGTATGGTTCATACGCTACTCATACACCGGCATACGGTCCTCGTACGCTAGGGGTACACCGGCGTATGCTATGGGTATGCTGGTGTATGCTACTCTTACGCTCAACTTGCGTCACCGGCGTATCTCTGGCATATGAAGCATACGCAGAACCTACGAGTTGCGTATGGGAGCGTATGCGTAGCATATGCGAAGCGTATGAGTAGCGTATGGCGGCGTATCCCCGACCTATGGTCTCGGTATATAAAGGTGACGCACTATATACCCAGGAGCCACCAGATGGCGGACCGAGGAGAGATAACATAGGTCTCGCATACGCTTCGCATACGCTCCTCATACGCTCCTCATACGCTCCACATGCCAATCAAAACCGTCAAAAAATGTCACAGTACGCTCTCATGCGCTCCTCGTATGCTCCTCATAGGTTACGCATACGCTCAAAAACACCCGAGAGGTCACCAAAGGCCATGATACGTCGTCCCGCGCAGTTTTTTCCCATTTTCGACGTAGGTTTTCAATACGCTCCCGCCATACGCCGTAATGTGACAGGGCCTTTACATGAATATCATTATGAATAGGGCCAAAGCTGACCCTAAGTTAGGTGGTCAAGCTTTGGCTGTTTGATGCTATAAATGTTCTTGTGTTAATCCATAACCAACTCAATGCTGATAAGAGTTCTTAGTGTTTCTATGGCAGTGAATTTTTTCTTTAGGTGCGGATTTAATTGATAAGAAAGTGGATAGTTAGTCCTGCTGACCATCTTATGGGTGAAGCTTTAGCTGAGAAAAATACAAAAAAAGCACTTGTAATTGCATGGTAACGATCATGGTATCGAATACTTCTTTTGCTCTTGAGAAATGGAATAAATAGTATGAGTATTTTCAGAGATAAGCCCAGTTTGCCCAAAGAGTTATACCTTTTTTGGGGTTTCAAGGAAAACACATTATCCTCTAGCCAGGGGAGCTTTCCTTCATCCCTGCACCCAACATGGGATGCCAGTGGTCTCCATTAAAAATTGCGCAAATCAAGCTGAGAAACTGGTGACATTTATCGGCTATCGGCAGAACAACGGCGAATTTCGGCGAAAAAGCGGATTTCCCGCCATAGGATTAACACTGTCAACGAATCGCGAAAAAATTGCGGAAGTCAGGTTTCAACTATCCTTGTTGTAACTGTATTATCGCCCATACCTACGTCTTCCCTGTTTAGGTTTTATGTTCTAGCTAAACCTAAGGTCATAATAGAACGTGATTGGATAGCTGTCAGATACAGACAGATCCTGTTGTGTAAAGTCCATGTTATACCAAATGAATGGACAGCTGTTAGATACAGACTGATCCTGTTGTGTAAAGTCCATGTTATATTAAATGAATGGATAGCTGTTAGATACAGACTGATCCTGTTGTGTAAAGTCCATGTTATATTAAACGAATGGATAGCTGTCAGATACAGGCGGATCCTGGTGTGTAAAGTCCATGTTATACCAAATGAATGGACAGCTGTTAGATACAGACTGATCCTGTTGTGTAAAGTCCATGTTTTATTAAATGAATGGAGAGCTGTTAGATACAGAATGATCCTGGTGTGGAAACTCGATGTTATATTAAATGAATGGAGAGCTGTTAGATACAGACTGATCCTGTTGTGTAAAGTCCATGTTATACCAAATGAATGGAGAGCTGTTAGATACAGACTGATCCTGTTGTGTAAAGTCCATGTTATATTAAATTAATGGAGAGCTGTTAGATACAGACTGATCCTGTTGTGTAAAGTCCATGTTACTTTAAATGGATGGATAGTTGTTAGATACAGACTGATCCTGTTGTGTAAAGTCCATGTTATATTAAATGAATGGACTGCTGTTAGATACAGACTGATCCTGGTGTGGAAAGTCCATATTACATTAAATGAATGGATAGTTGTTAGATACAGACTGATCCTGTTGTGTAAAGTCCATGTTATATTAAATGAATGGAGAGCTGTTAGATACAGACTAATCATGTTGTGTAAAGTCCATGTTATATTAAATGAATCGATACCTGTTAGATACAGACTGATCCTGTTGTGTAAAGTCCATGTTATATTAAATGAATGGACTGCTGTTAGATACAGACTAATCCTGTTGTACAAAGTCCATGTTACATTAAATGAATGTATAGATGTTAGATACAGACTGATCCTGTTGTGTAAAGTCCATGTTATATTAAATGAATGGATATCTGTTAGATACAGACTGATCCTGTTGTGTAAAGTCCATGTTACATTAAATGAATGGAGAGCTGTTACATACAGACTGATCTTGTTGTGTACAGTCCATGTTATATTAAATGAATCGATACCTGTTAGACACAGACTGATCCTGTTGTGTAAAGTCCATGTTATATTAAATGAATGGAGAGCTGGTAGATACAGACTGATCATGTGGTGTATAGCCCATGTTACATTAAATGGATGGATAGTTGTTAGATACAGACTGATCTTGTTGTGTAAAGTCCATGGTATATTAAATGAATGGATAGTTGTTAGATATAGACTGATCCTGTTGTGTAAAGTCCATGTTATATTAAATGAATGGACAGTTGTTAGATACAGACTGATCCTGTTGTGTAAAGTCCATGTTATTTTAAATGAATGGATAGCTGTTAGATACAGACTGATCCTGTTGTGTAAAGTCCATGTTATATTAAATGACTGGATAGCTGGTAGATACAGACAGATCCTCTTGTGTAAAGTCCATGTCATATTAAATGAATGGATATATGTTAGATACAGACTGATCCTGTTGTGTAAAGTCCATGTTTCATATAGGTGTTAATGAAGTACAAGTGGATCAGGTTTGAAATGGCTATGAGGGGCAAAGGACGAGGCCATTCATACACAAATAAAAGACTAAAAGCTGACTTACAGCGTGCTCTGTTATAATTTCATACATTCAAGAGTGTAGTAGTCTGAACATGAGCTCTACTATCACGCGGTAGCAGCGGAGACTACGACGCCACCAGCGCAGTTCCACTACACTGCGCTAGGTGGCGGCACGGGTCACCACCGGTCAGACCCTAGCCGGGCTGACCTCTACTGCGTGTGGTTGACCCACCCCCCCACACACACCTATAGAGTCGATGTGGGATCTGGCGAGTCAGGGGGCGGGTCAGACAACTACTGACGCCGCGGAGAGCAGAGGGTTCAATAAACCAGGTAAAGCGTACACTGAATTGAATCTTGGTGTTCTTTCGTGAGAGAAAGGGTGAGTCGGAGGGTCGTGGGCCATTACAAGATCTTGTTCAAATATTGGAGATTGTACAAAGATTTCGTCAGGCAACAACCTTGAAATTTTGACCCTACATGCTGTCAGACTGCATCTCATAGGCATGAGAATCTTCAGCGAATCCGTGGATTTCAGAGGGTTTTTTTAATGCTGAAGAGTGTCATTTCTAAGTTTGATGCAAATCCGAGATGATCGCAAAATGCATTATATCTCACCCAGTAACAAATGAATCCGGTATCAAAAGCTCCCCAAGCACACCCTTGCTTAGTTTTTGTCAGTTCTTGTCACCAAACATGTGGGGGGAGAGCGTTGGGGTCTGTAATGTATGAATGATGTCATGGGTGGTTTTACCTCATCAATGTCCTAGAAGGAGTCCCCACACACAGGAGAACCCATGGAAACCACCAAGATCGCAGCCGCATAAAGCTCTCAATTCAACTCTAAATTAAAGTCTATTAATCTACATGATTTAATCAATTATTCACACCAAAAGTACCTGGTTAGGATAAATGAACATTCAAACTTCATATTTAGCATTTGCATGTTTCTCTATAGGGTTGTCTAGAAGCCCTATCAGTGCTGCTGGACTAACTACAACACAGCAGGGACAACCAAACCCAGCACTCCCCACACCCCACACACATATATACAGTTAAGGCCCAGTCACATGAGGCCTGCGTTCGCTTACGATCGATCCGCAAGGATTTTGCAATTAAATTACGACCACCTTACAACTAATCGCCGAATGCTCTGCAAGCGATCGCCGACTGATTGTCTACCATTTCGTCTTTTTTGGTCACAAGGAGATTGTCGCTGCAGCACCAACATCCTCCTTACGCCCTGTGGCATCTCCACCGATCGCCGACCAATCGGTGCCGATCGGCGACCGGTTGGCGATCATTCGCCGACCGATCGCCGACTGATATGCGACCATAGTAGCAGTACTCAAGCATCACACGAGGCATTTTGCAGTTAAATTATGACCATTTTACGACCATCTTATGACCACCTTACGACAACCTTACAACAACCTTATAACGACTCGCCGATCGATCGCCGACTGATGCGATGTGGCACTTGTAAGATAGTTTGTAACAAATCGTTTCAATTTAGTCGCAAGGAACTCGCAAGCTTTTGGTCAGCAAGTGATCGCAAGCGAACACAGCCCCTCGTGTGACTGGGGCATTACATAAACTTAAAACCTGCAAAGGGATGCTCAGAGAGCCTTTGGTGGAGTATGTTTGTGTCTCAACGGCCTATACCGGGTCCGGTTAATAAAGTTCTCCACATGGAGGTGATTCGTCTACACGTGGGAAGGAAGTGCTACAAGGTGAAGGTGGTACAGCGGAGGGGGAGGAATGGGAGGAGGTGCGGGTGTGAGGGTATGGGTTAGGGAGGGGGTGGGGACATAGGGTGTCCTTGGTATTATGCATAACAGCGTGTCAATCCCATCATTCCCATAACCGGAAGTGGTGGATTATCGACGGAAGTGTGAGGCTACCCCGGGCGTCCATGTGATAAATCGGCGCTCGGGCCCCCAAGGCTCAGCACTGATTGGCTAAGCATGGGTATGAATAATCAATTAGCTATTGATGCCATTGGAGGGAAGGTGCGCTTTGCCTGGATGTGTCGGGCAGTGAGCAGGAGCCGCCTTCAGCAGGTCGCCCTCATTATGGCGGCCATGTAGGCGCATCTCTCAGTGTGCGCAGGGCATAGCCGGCCTGGGGACCAGTCTTGTCGGACACACAGTAGTAGTCAGGTACTCTCAGCCTGACACTCGGTATGTGCTGAACAAATCGGCTTATATGTCATGTATAAGCATTATGCAAGTATAAAGGTGCACTCTGCCTGGATGTGTCGGGCGGTGAGCAAGAGCCGCCTTCAGCAAGTCGCCTCATTACACTTTACAGTGGCCACACATCGGCACATCTCTCAGTGTGTGTAGGGCATGGCCTGGTTTGGGGCCCAGTCTTGTCGGATACAGAGCCATAGTTAGGTAGTCTCAGCCCGACACTCGGTATGTGCTAAACAAATCGGCTTATATGTCATGCATAAGCATTATGCGTGTATAAAGGTGTGCTTTGCCTGGAGATGTCGGGCGGCAAGCAGGAGCCGCCTTCAGCAAGTGGCCCTCATTATGGTGGCCATGTTGGCGCATCTCTCAGTGTGCACAGGGCATGACCAGCTCGGGGCCCAGTCTTGTTGGATACAGAGCCATAGTTAGGTAGTCTCAGCCCGACACTCGGTATGTGCTGAACAAATCGGCTTATATAAACTCAGCACTCCATACACAGCCAATCTGAGTGAGGGGGTTTGCACCTGCTGCTACTGGTGACAATTAAGTGCCCATATGCGCCCATTGGGCCTGGGAGTAGTGGCTCTCCATATTTTATCACGTCAACAAGTAAAACCCTGTCAATGCAATTCATTCCAGGTCACTCTATAGCTGTGTTCACACACGGGCGTTAAGTCGCCTCAACTAGTTTGCCTTGTCTAGTTCGGCTCACATTCGCCGTGTGGACACGACGCTGAGGCGGATTAGGGCTGAATCACCTCAACTAGTTCGCCTCAAGTAAACCGCGTCGCGAGGTAGTTTAACTACCTGAAGTCGGGTTATCTAGCTTGTGTGGATGGTAGCGGTTTACTTGAGGCGGCTTAAGTACGTCGCAGTCGAGACCTGAGTTTGTTGACTTTCCGGTTGATCAAAAGCGCATATTATATAATTTGGTCTATGAACCGGCTAGAGGTGCACAGATATTTGTTTCATCATTTATTTGTAGGTTTTCACTGCCCAGCAGAAGTTTTGACCGTTCCAAAACAATACGATTCAGTCCATACATATCTAGGTCGAACCCACACTCTCTCGTGGTGGCGTCGACTAACCGAAAACTGGCGCTGGTTAGTATGGACTTGCTCATGCGCAGATATCGATTTCCACCTTAAACCGCCCCGAATACTGCATGTGTGGACATGACACGAGTTCGCCTCATCTAGTTCACCTTATCTAGTTCGGCCTAAAGTTGTGTGTGTGAACACGGCTTAAGGCACTGCGCAGAAAAACACATCTTCACCAAGTCTACACCGACTTGAAGACTGTTGAATTGGCAAATTCATACTCTCTCACATACCATATATATTAGTCGCTAAACCAGCATACAACACAAGCCATGTCAATCCAATAACCTAAACACGTGGATTGAATTCCTCTATTGGCGAAGAAAGGAGTACAAATCTTACTTCTGATGAATTTTCCGCAATTCCCTGGTAGTGCTAAACCACCTGCTTTTTTGGGGCTTTTTTAAAAGAAAAAAACAGAGGCTGAAATCAGCAAAAATGTGGACATGTTTCATGGCTGTAGACTTGACGCCAGTCCCTGCTCACAGTGAGCCAATATATGGAAGTTTGTGACTAGACTGAATTAAAGCTGCATATTCCGATGGTTTTGAGTTTCTGCCATAATACTTTTGATAAATCAATGAGTATAATTTTAGATGAATCAATAATTATAATCTACGTTACTTCAGTTAAAGGTAGCTTTTAATTTTTAACAGGTTAACTTTGAATATATTTGAAGTGGAAGTGGAAAGCACGTAAGAAAATCTGATGCCATAGGTTTCAGTGCTGACTGGTTCTATTAAATCGACGTAGCAACATCCATGTATCAACACATGCTTAAACTTAAAGTTGTATATAGTCCGATAATTTAGAGTTTCTGTTATTTTCTGAGGTAAGTATATTAATTTTATTGTTGTAGTCTACCTTACCAGACGGGATGGCCGAATGAGTTAGAGCGTCCGTCTCCCATGTTGGTAGATCGTGGGTTCGAAACCTGGTCGAGTCAAACCAATGACTTAAAAATTGATACTTGTCGCTTCCTTGCCTGGCGCTCGGCATTATTAGGATAGGGCAAGGACTGGTTGGCTCAGTGTCAGGATAATGTGACTGAGTGGGATATCAGGTCATGGTGATTGTGGCCTGGTCTTCTTGTGGGACAGCACTATACAGTTGCAATGAGTGTGCACGGTCACAAGTCGGTACCCGTCCTGATATGACCTTAGATGTTGCTAGGACGTAAAACAACAAAAAACAAATAAAACTTTACTTTAGTTTGAAGTAACTTTTATTTTAAACGGTTAACTTTTGAGATATTTGAAATGCAAACATGTAAAATTAGCTTTGGCAAGCATGCCAAAACTGACACCCTAGGCTTCAGCAGTAACAGGTTCTATTCAATTGACTCAGTATTCCCCTCTGTGTGGTGACACATGTTTGATAAGTACTCCAGGATTTAAGACATCTAGAATCAACTCCAGATAATTGCTTTGCTTTTGAAAATTGGATGATTTATCGGACTATGCCCCTTTAATAAGTGGACCTGTATATAAACTGTAAAATGTGGGATTAAATCTAAAATAATTATTTTGCCCTCGAAAATTTGATGCCTCCATCGGACTGTCCGGCTGTAACTGAACACCAACAACGCAGATTCACTTTTTTTTTAAACAATCCAATTTTAAGCCATGTCGCAATGAATACCCGCTTTTATGACAACTACTAGTGCCCACTTCCAACAATTTATTCACACTAACCACCATTGGATCAGCCCAATAAAAATGCAGTGATGAGATATAGGAGGAGTAGGCAACTAACTCTGACAGCAGTTTCATATTTTAAACCATGTTGCAATGATTACCCGCTTTTATGACAACTACTACTGGGACACTTCTGGACATGTATACCCGCTAACGGCCATTGGATCAGCCCCATAAATATGCGGCAAAGAAATAGAGGAGTAGGCAACTCACTCAATGACAGCGGAGTTTCGTACCCCTCATCAGGGTGTAAAATAGTAGTTAGCAATTTCAGTACCTATGAGCAGCAATATGCAAATTCTAATATTAATCAGAACTAATGGTGGACATCTAACTAGTATATGGAGGGAGCACCCAGTAGTCAGGCTAGAAGGGAATGCATGTAGGTAACACGGATGAAATGGCGCGCGAATAAAACACGTGCATTAACAGCTTGTGATATTACTGAATGCCCGGCCACGTTTGGGACACCAGATAATATGACAAAACTCTCCCCGTCATTATCTCTTATCTGTCAGCTCATTTAACCAATATGAAGGAAGAATGAAGACAAGTCACTCAGATAAACAGTGCGGAAGTTGCGCTTTAGTAACACCGACTTCTGTCCACCTACCAGTGACCTACCATCCACTCCCCTTACCTTCTAGCCACACAAGATATCATTACCTCTTTAGCCTGTATAGAAAGCAGTGTACACATCCCATGGGACAGGAGTCCTATGGCTGTGTTACACTCAATTGGAATATATGAATTTAGCCAGCATCAGACAGAGTGTCTGGGGTTCCTGCTCAAGAGTAGGTGTGTTTCACTCAAGAGCCAGGAGTAGAGTGATCTCCCTCCAGGGGGTCTGGAGCAGAGCCTAGAAAATAGGATCTTGGTTTGAGGCTAGTGTGGTCAGAGGGCCAATGGGAAGTGGGTGACTGGGCAGTCCTCAGCCAGCCAATCAGGCACCTCCACAGTCTGGGTGGGTGGCACCCTCCCCAGTAGGGGTGGCTGTCACTCAACCCAGCTGCAGGTGGTGCCCTGTGTGTATATGCAGATTAGGCTGGTGGGCCCACCCAGTGGTCATGTAGGGACAGGTAGCTGCAAACAGTTACAATAGATCTCTGTTAAAATGGTCTCTTCTCCAATTGCACTCTTTATGAATGCATTGAGAAGTATTTCAACACTCATGTACTGTCTCTTATTTAGGAACATCTCTTCATTAATCTTAGGCATCATGTATGAACATATATTTCACATAGCTTATATCATGTCATAATTGGAGTGGGATATTATTACTTTTAGTTTACATAACATTGTCCACACTCCATCACCCAAGAATAATAATGCTGTCTACCAATATACAATTCTAAACCGAAAATCCGTATATTTTTACAAGCTGGAGTAAATAAAAGGCAAAATACATGTCTCTGACTTTAAAACACGGATAACCACTGCTCAAGGAGAAATATTAATATTAGGAGAACACACTACACCAGATTTGGAACTAATCTTGAATGAAAATCATTGAATATCATTCAGTAAGCCAATGTTGTTGTTAAGTGAGTGAGTGATAATACCAGTAAATTGAGAGAGTGACTACAGGCTACAGGCAAACATCTCCCACTGCAAAAGACTGATACAGGTGACAACATTCTTTGCTGGTGTCTTCACCCTTGACCGCCTTGTGCTGTTTTGTGAGTGTCATTGGATGTCACACAATAAGCCAGTGTTGTTGTTGGGTTGAGTTGATCATAATACCAGTAAATTGAGAGTGACTGCAGGTGACAGCCAAACATCTCCCACTGCAAGTGACTGTTACATGTGACAACATTCTATACTTGTGGTCTTTACCCCTGCCTGCCTTGTGCTGTTTTGGGAGTGTTGGTTGTTGTTGGTGAACGTGCTTAACAACAACAAAAAATAAAATAAAATTGAGATGTCTCAGAAAGCAGCTGGTGATAAGGCCCGCACTCGTGGGAAAACACTGTCACTGTCACCAGCAGCCAAGTCTCCACTCAAAACAATGAATGCCCCAAAGGGAGACCATGATGATGATCATGGAAATAATACCCTTGCATTAGTGTTTGCAAGACTGGATTCACTTGAGGATGCTATCTCAGTTCTGCAGACACAAAGAAAATTTCTGCAGACAACAAAAAACAACACGGATGACATCAAACTCAATGCCACCGAGGACATGGATAGGTTGACGGCGCTGCTAGAGGATAGCTACCGCCAACAGTCTAGTGACAGACGGAAACTGCGAATAGCCGAGCACAACCTGTGCATGGCCGATGCAAACAACAAAAGACTGGCTATGAAATTAAATGATCTAGAAAACACATCACGATCATGCTCACTTAGAATCGATGGAAAGGTGGAAACTGACTCTGAAAATATACACAAGTATATGTTGGACCTGGATAAATTCCTAAATCCCACTGATGCGGACCCAACTACAATTCTTTCGGTTCACAGGATTGGAAAGAGACCAACGCCACAGGCCCATGCAAGTCAGCACTCTCGGCAACCTAGGCCCCGACCAATCATGGTAACTTTCCGTAGCATTCATGACAGGAACTTACTTTTCTATGCACGTACTAAACTAAAAAATACGGAACTCTACCGAGGAATATTCCTCAATGATGAAGTGACTGTGCTAACACACATACATAGGGACGAGTTCCGCTCAGTAGCAGCGCTGGCCAGAACCACGGGATGTGAGGTCCGAGTCCATGGAGATGGAATAATTATTGACGGAAGGAAATACAGACATGAGGATGCTGACCTGCTCCCCCATCGCTTTAGCCTGGCTAATGCCAAATCACTGGAACTGGAGGGGGGAATCTACTTTCAGTCAGAACATTCCTTCTTGTCAAACTTCCACCCTTCTCCAATATATATTGCTAAGGAGGATGTTGTGTACCCAACTGCAGAACATAAATACCAGGCGACTAAGTGTCAAATGGCTGGTGATACTGCGCGTCTCACTCAGGTAATAAGCGCACCTACGCCACTGGAGGCTAAGCGTATTGCTGACTCTATTCCAGAAACTCCTGAGTGGCGCCACAGCAGACAGGCAGTCATGGAAGAAATCCTGGAACAAAAGTTTATGCAAAACCCATGCCTAGCGGAAAAACTAATTGGGACAGGCAACATGACATTGCACGAAGCTACTTCCAACCAATATTTCGGAATTGGAACAACTTTACACAGCAGGGACTTCAGGGAGAAATCCTTTAAGGGACTAAATAAGCTGGGCCTGGCACTCCAGGCCACACGTGAACACCTTAGGACTACCCAAACTAAAGGACAGTAAATAAGAGAATTTAACTAGAAGCAGTGAAAGGTTTGTTGTGCTTTTGTCTTGATGGCATTTGCTCGCATTTGTATGCCGCTGTGACCCTGATTGCTGCCCGCCGGCTCATGTAAGCACTTTCTTCAAATCTAGTACTCTCTCATTATTATTGGATCACGCTCATAAATGACAGAATTGTTCTGTTTATCCTTGTTGAGGCACTTGACCGCAGTGTTGACATTACCAATACCAGTCACAGTGTCTTTGTATTTCTTTAATTGTCACATTCAATTGGATGTGTGGCTTGGATTGCATTTGAAGTTACTTAGTTGTAAACTATGGTATTATGCTTGGTTCACCTCAAATTTGAAGCATGCTTTTCAAACTACAGCCGGAAATATAACCCATATGCATTAGGTTTATTATCTATGTCCCAAAACTGACTAAAATGTGTCCAAGTATGGTCGTCATGTGTGACCTGCGGTTGATCAACTCACAACAATGTGATCAATTGTCATTATTTTTGGTACTATTGTCTACTACATTGACAGATATATATATTGTAGAGCATGTAAATTGCCACACAACTATGTGGTTGAATGTGATTGTTTTGTTGTTGCCAACTACATTGACAGAGGTATATATCCAGAACACACAAATTACCACAGCTTAAGATGATACAGAAATCTTGTAAACAATATATGCATGACCCCTGGTTAGTTTGACTGATGGTCTGGTAGTTTTGAGTTTCTGGAATTTTCTAAGATAAATATATAAGATTGTTCACTATAACCTACCATACTTTAGTTTGGAGTAACTTGTATTTTAAATGGCCAAGGTTGGAGATAATTCAAGTACAACCGTGCCAAATTAATTTTGACAAGCATGCAAAGCCTCTGCCACCATAGGCTTCTGCTGTAACAGGTTCTATTAAATTGCACCAGTATTTCCTTCTGTGTGGCAAGAACTGTTCAATAGGTGCACCAGTATCTAGGTCAGATGTGTTCAATCAAATCTAGATAATTGTTTCGGTTTTGAAAGTAGGATGTTTCGTCAGGCTAGGCGACTTTAACATAACACTAACAGTGATGCTGAGAGCTTTAACGATACCTGCATGATTCCTAATATTTGTCTGGTATGTTTCCCAATTCATTCTTGACAGACCTATTGATTAATGCTCATCCAGATCATGCAAAGTGCTGGGTTTCAGTATTGACTATGTTGACCATAGTGAGTATGCGCACAAATATTGTCATTATGTGTGACCTGTGGTTAATCAACACACAAAAATGAAATCAGTTATCATTGCTTTGTCACTGTTGTCAACTACATTGACAGAAGCATATATCCTAGAACACATCAATTGCAGTGGCTTGTCATGATGCTGAAAGGTTATAAATAGTATCTGCACGACTCCTGATATTTTGTATGACATGACACCTATCACTAACCTTGGGACTACCCAAACTAGGTCATTTTTGTTTTATTAATGCTTGTTCATACACTTGACCAGTGTTGACATTACCATTACCAGTCACAATGTCTTTGTATCTCTTTAATTGTCACATTGTCAAGAAGAAAAAAAATTTAAAAAAAGAAAGAAAGAAAAGAAAAAAAGAAGAAGAAAAGAACAAAATTTAAAAAGAAAAAGTGTGGTTTATATTACATTGGAAGTTACGTGGTTGTAACCTATGGTATTATGCTTGATTCGCCTCAGATTTGAAGCATGCTTTCCAAACTATGGCTGAAAATGTAACCCATACCCATTAGTTTTGTTATCCTGGTATTGATTGTTGCTCGTGTGGATCACATAAAATGCTAGGTCTCAAAACTGACTAAAATGTATCCAAATATGGTCGTCATGTGTGACCTGGGGTTGATCACCACGCAACAATGTGATCAATTGTCATTGTGTTGTAACCTGTGGTATTAAGCTTTATTCACCTCAGATTTGAAGCATGCTTTCCAACCTACAGCCGAAAATGTAACCCATACCCATTAGTTTTATTATCCTGGTATTGATTGATGCTCATATGGATCACATAAAATGCTAGGTCTCAAGGCTGACTAAAATGTGTCCGGGTATGGTTGTCATGTGTGACCTGGGGTTGATCACCACGCAACAATGTGATCAATTGTCATTATTTTTGGTACTATTTTCTGTGTGACCTGTGATCGATTGCCACACAAAGGAGTAATCAATTGTCGTTTTTTGTGTCGCTTTGTAATTGTTTAAGGTTGCATGGTCCAGTGGTTTTGGGTTTCTGGAATTGATTAATGTTCATCCAGATCATGCAAAGTGCTGGGTTTCAGTATTGACTATGTTGACAATAGTGAGTGTGCGCACAAATATTGTCATTATGTGTGACCTGTGGTCAATCAACACACAGAAATGAAATCAGTTATCATTGCTTTGTCACTGTTGTCAACTACATTGACAGAAGTATATATCCTAGAACACATCAATTGCAGTGGCTTGGCATGATGCTGACAGGTTATAAATAGTATCTGCATGACTCCTGATATTTTGTATGACATGGCACCTATCACTGTTGACCATGTGAATTGCAGGGATGTGGGTGATGCACTGGTGTCATGCTGCATATTTTTGTTGTTTGTTTTTTTTAAAGAAAAAAAGGCATGCTGGTACTTTTAACAGCATATTGATACTTATAATTACTCTACACTGCACTACCTAACGATGCGTGATGTCATCCTTACAACTATTGCGGGTGATGTTTGGTTGCTAATCCTTGCGAGCATGCTACACAGTCACAAACCGATCAGATAATATTACATCTCCTAACCCATGAGACAGACGGCCTTGATATCTACAGACACTCCAGCAACGGATGTCCAAATCATTAACTCACCCCCATCTACCAATATAACTTATACTCACTCTATGCAACAGTCAATTACTTGGAAAATAGTCATCGATATGACATTATTACTTTATTCCATTGCGGGTGGGATAACAACTTTAACTTTCATAACTAATCTTGTGCTGGCAACAGACAGGGCAGTAATAGTATTTACTGGGGAGACAGTGGTTCTTAGGTTTGAGCGCGTTGGGACCACAACTGGAGGCAATTACTAGGACACCTTAATGTATGTAGTCTAACCCATACAATTGAACAACTAAGAATGGACCTGCCATGGTCAGGACTTGATATTTTTACAGTATCAGAAACATGGCTAAACAGCCACATTGAGGAAAAGTTTATATCAATTCAAGGGTACAAGTTCCTAAGATTTGACAGACAAACAAAGCTTCCAAATGGCCAAGTCAAAGCTGGTGGAGGCCTAGGATTCTACTGCAAAGACACACTGCAAATAGACACTGAAAAGTATGCCAACCACAATATTTCAAATGGAACTCTGGAATTACAGTGGGCAGTCATCACCAGACCACACACAAAGAAAATTATAATAGGTAATGTATATAGGCCCCCAAATGGGAATATGCAGGAAGCTTTTGACCTACTAAGCTCAACCATGAAACAAATTATAGACATTAACAAATATGAAACTCTTCTCATTGGTGATTACAATGCAGATTACAATGCAAAAAATCAACCATCAGCTAATATCACGAGACAATTTACCACAGAACATGAACTGCAACAGATGATTAACAAAACTACTAGACGCACACACACCTCAAATACAACAATTGACCTGGCTTTTACAAATATAAAATATTGTACTACATCTGGTATCCTCAACTACAACATAAGTGATCACAAACCTATTTATATAATAAAAAAAAAAACAAGGAATGACAAACAAACCATATCACACTGGGGCCGCTCAAATAGAAACTGCACCTATGAGGACCTTTCAACCACATTACAGGGATTTGCTACCAATGAAATATTTTATGAGCAAGATCCGAACAAGTGCTTGGACATGTTAGAAGCTATCCTTGATAGAGCTGCTGACAAACTTTGCCCAATGATTGAACTGGGAATAAGAAAAAAAAACAGCTAAATACTTAAATGATGAATTACAAGAACTACAACGAGATCGGGACTACTTTTGCCAAAAGGCTGAATTAACCAAAGGCCCAGGGGATGCATTCATAGCAAAATAATTAACTAGAAAGGCCAGGACTGAGGTTCGAAAGGCAAAATCAAGGTACAATCTTGACCAAGCCATCATTCACAACCAAAACCCCAAGAAATGTTGGTATGAACTAGATCAAATAGAGCCTGATCCCAAGCCACAAATCAGTAATCTAATAAATGACAGTACTGGTGAAACAATACCTGATATTCAACTAGCAGAAGAGATCAACAAATACTTTGTTGATATAGGAGCTAACCTAGCCCAAAGGTTTCAACCAAAAGATGATGTCCAGGAAAACTATAAGGTTGTATTTAACCAACATAGATATGATCTAATAGAAACAACAAAAGACAAGATCCTTACCAAAGTACAAAATCTATCACCATTCAAACCTTCAGGCATGAAGGACATCAGTTCAACCTTTATCAAGGGCATTGAATGCAAACTGTGAAGGGGCACATACTTCGCCCACCTAAACTGCCAGAGTGCATCCAATAAAATAGACATAATAAAAATGCATCTAAAAAAAGACAATCTAGATGTACTAACGTTATCAGAGACATGGTTCACTGACAAACACCAAGACAACACCCTCAATATAGACGGATATAGGCTTGTATGTAATGACAGACAGCACATTAATGCAATGAACCAAACAAAGAAAGGTGGAGGGGTTGCCATTTACTGCAAAGCCACCAAAAAGCTAGACACTGAAAAGCTAAAACCAACAAATCTCTCAAATGAGCACATAGAGCTACTATGGTGCCTAATAAAAAATGAAAAGCAAGCAAATGTAACCATAGCGAGCCTTTATAGGCCACCGTCAGGTGAAATTGAAGTATTCCTTGAAGAACTAGAAAAGAGCATAAACACTGTAAAAAAATCAACAAATGCAGAAATCTTTGTGCTAGGGGACTTCAATGTGAATGACAGCAGCAATGACAAAAATAAACTAATGCTACAAACCACCATCAAGATCTTAGGCCTGCAGCAGCTCATCACTGAAAACACAAGGCTAAGCAACAATAGCTCAACAATAGACCTAATATTAACCAACTCAAACCATGCCACAAAATGGGGCACTAGAAGCTGGGGTATAAGCAACCACAAACTAGTATATGTAACCAGGAAAAATCTCAAAAGCACAAATCACTATGAATACAAAATGGGCAGGTCCTTAAAAAACTACTCAGAAGATACATTAAAAAATCATCTGCACCAAAACATAAAGAACATCACACAAAACAGAGATGCTGTTGGTATCTATTGGGACAACTTCATCACAGAAATAAGAAAATCAACTGATGAGATGTGTCCCATGAAGAATATAAAAGTACAAAAAAACCAAGACCCTTGGGTAGACAAATACCTGCTAACACTCACCACAACCAAAAGTAAACTGGGTGATAAAGCAAAACGCACAGAAACAATAGAAGACAAACTGGCCTACCGCATCGCCAGAAACAACTCTCTCAAAGCTGTGAGAACAGCAAAAAAGAAATACATAATAAAGCAGGACAAAGACTGGGGAAGCAACACAAACAAATTCTGGAAAAATGTAAACCTATTATTCCCAAAAAATAACAAAGAAGAGCATACAAACTTCCAAGATAACGAAGGGGCAATGCTCACAGACAAAGATGCAGCAAACAAACTGAACAGACACTTTGCCACAATAGGGCAAAAGCTGTCAGAAAAATTCAAAAAAAGATGGGAAAACAGATCAGGAACTGTGGAGAACGAAATCCCCACCTGCAAAACAGATATGATAGAAGTAAAAAAATTAATAAATGACATAGACACGAATAAACCAAGTGGAATAGATGAAATACCAACCAAAATACTGAAAGAGGCACTCCAAGCCATCCCGGCCACCATAGTAGACCTATTCAACATCTCCTATCTCAGCCCATTCACAAAGGTGGAGACAAACAAAACATGGGAAACTACAGGCCAATATCAATTCTTCAAACCCCAGGCAAGCTCATTGAAAAAGTGTTACATAGACACATCAATGAACACCTGGAAAAAAACGATATACTAAACGAAAGACAAGGGGGCTTCAGGAAACTGCACTCCACATCAAAAACAATAGCTAACCTAACAAATGACATAATGGCATCAATGAACCAAAAACAATTAGTTGGAGCCGCCTTCATTGACTTCAGCAAAGCATTTGACACAGTAGACCACAAAATACTACTGGAAAAAC
The DNA here is from genome assembly GCA_030323885.1 of Branchipolynoe longqiensis. Lineage (NCBI taxonomy): Eukaryota > Metazoa > Annelida > Polychaeta > Phyllodocida > Polynoidae > Branchipolynoe > Branchipolynoe longqiensis. The sequence goes on along the minus strand of CM059190.1, from coordinate 32,418,379 downwards.
TAAAAACCATGGGCATAAAATCCAACACTATGGATTGGATAAGATGCTACCTGAACAACAGGCAACAGAAAACAAAAATAAACAATACACTATCAGACAACCAACCTGTCACATGTGGTGTACCCCAAGGGTCAGTGTTAGGGCCACTACTCTTTATAATCTATATAAACGACCTTGAAAAATGGTTGCAAACTGAATGCCTCCAACTATATGCAGATGACACAGTCATATACGCAAATGGCACCACAGAAGAGGAGGTAATAACTAAACTAAATAAACTCCTACTAAAACTAGATGAGTGGTGTGAGTCCAACAAAATAACCATCAACACAAGCAAATCAAAAACAGTACTCTTCTCGCATAAACAAATGCCAGAAAGAAAAATACACTGTAAGTTAGGAAACCAAACACTAGAAAATGTAGACCATTACAAATACCTAGGCCTTGAGTTGGACAGCCAACTAAACTACAACCTATGTATAAATAAAATTATACAAAAAGTAAACCACAAACTGTGGCTATTTGCAAAGCTAAGAGACTACATGACACAAGAAATGTCAATAAAAATCTTCAAGGGCATGGTGCTCCCCTATTTTGACTATGGAGATGTAAACTACATGGGTGCGAGAAAAGAACTACTAAAAAAACTGCAAACACTGCAGAACAGAGCCCTAAAAATCTGTCTAAGAGTAGACAAGCTGCACCCAACCTATGACATACACAAAAGAACCAAAGTGAAACTACTAGAAAATAGGAGAATAATTCATTTGAAAACATTAGCATATAGCTATAGTCAAAACATTAAACAAAACCACAAAGGGCTACTAGAGCAAATAATGCGCCACTACTAAAGCAGACCAGAAGCCAAATAAAAGCTCATGAGAGAAGCACGCTGGAAATGGCTGCCAAGGTGTGGAATGCCCAAACGGTAAAGGAACGACAAATTCCTGACCTAAAAACTTACAAAAAATATCTGTGCAAAATAAGGCTAGGAAACCCCCACTAAGCTGCACTGCAAAGGGGCATGTGATATGTCACAGCCCACCAGCGGGACGCCCAATGGAAGGTAACCATGCCAAAAGTAGCCAGATAACACACCACACAGCTACGTACAAGCCTATGATATGTAAATAGGAGTAGGCTAGTCTAGTAATAAGAGTAGAAAAATAAATACATATATACCAAGAAAATCAAAAAAAACTAACATAGGCTACTAACCATACCAACCAATTATCTATCTGCTACTGAAATGCAGGCAAATACCTTATCAGCAGCCACTGTGTGGTAAGATAACACCAACACTACAACTGGCCATCATTGAAAACAAGCCTGGGTACCCGGGCTTATATGCTATGGACAGTATAAATACAGCCTCAATAAAAAATTAAAAAATCAAAAAAATCAAGGCTCTGATAGATGAATTTACATACCTATACAACCTCATAATTACTACTGGAATTTCCCCAGAAAAATGGAAGAGAGCAACAGTTACCCCTATACCCAAGGTAGGTAACCCAAAGTCCTGTAATGAACTGCGACCTATATCCATACTACCTCTCCCTGGCAGAATAATTGAACAGATAATTCACGACCAAATAAAAACATTTCTTGAGGACACTAACTATTTAGCCACCCAACAAAATGGCTTCAGAAAAGAAAGGTCAACGACTAAGGCACTTGCCTCATTAATGGATGAATTGTTGATTAGCACAGACAGAGGTGAGCTTACAATAGCTGTTTTTCTTGATTTCAAGAAAGCTTTTGATACAATTGACCACAAAATCCTGCTATGTAAGATCAAAAGAGCTGGACTGGGAAAAAGATCATGTAGGTTCATATCCAACTACTTAAACAATAGACAACAAGTCACAAAAATTAATAATACAGAATCCTCCACGAGAACTGTCAGAACAGGAGTGCCCCAAGGTTCCACTTTGGGACCACTCCTCTTTCTGATATTTATTAATGACCTACCATTGCTGTCTACCAGTGCTAATTTCACACTTTTTGCGGATGATGCTGTCCTCACAGTGCACAATAAAAACATTATTCTGGCAGCTACTATGGTAAACAAGGTGTTAAAAAAGGTCAATATTTGGTGTGCTGATAACAGACTTACCTTAAACACACAAAAATCAGAATATGTGATATTTGGAACAAAATCTAGAAAATCGCACGCGCAAAATATAGAGCTATGTATAGGCAATGCAGCGCTAAGAGAAGTGAACTCGTAGAAATACTTAGGAACCACACTTTTCTCTACACTGAATGCGAACCAGCAACTATCGAGGCTGAACCAAATTCTAGGTATGAGAATGACAACCTTTAGAAAAATAAGATTCTACATGAGTGAGAACACAGCGCTAAAACTGTATAAGGCAACTATACTGCCAATAATAGATTATAATGATCTAATCTATGGCCTTTTAACAAAACAACAAGAAAATAAATTACAGAGAACTCAAAACCGAGCTCTTAGAACAGTATATAGGGGCAAAGTTCTCTCAGTGAATGAGATGCACACTAGATCTAATATCACATACCTGAGCCAAAGGAGAGATGCACATCTGCTATCTCTTATGTTTATCAGAGCCAAGGATGAAAACTACATAGACCATACTACCAGAGTTACCAGGCAGGGGGATGCTACACTCCTCAAAGTTCCTAAACCACTCACAAATAGACTGACAAGAGCCCCTATCTACAAAGGCAGCAAATTATGGAATGAACTCCCAGTCAGAATTAGACATGCACAAACACAACTAGAATTCAAGAACCTGGTAAGAATTCACCAAGCCAATCAGGCCCTTCTACAGGCCTAGTGATGAGGTCGCCATATTTAATTAGCTATCTATTATAAGCACCTATGGCCACCCTGCTCCCTCCCACCACCCCACGCGCTCCTTTGCCTGCTGCCAACAAACCAAGTTATCCACCGTACAAATTATTTGCCCAGCAAATTCGGAAAGGTGTATCAGTCTGGTAGTATTGCTATAGACCGGGGGCCCTATGGTACTGGGACGGCTCACTCCCTATCTCTCCCATGTGATGTAAATTTTGCGGTGCCACCTTGTGGTGGGTTTGATCGACCCAGCTGCTGGTTGGTGTTTCACATGTAAACACATACGGTTATATCATGCATGAGGCGGGTAAGCGTGAATACACATCAATATCGGATTGCTATGAACAGGCACACATCATCGTCGTCCTCGTCGCCATCGTCACACAGCTTTCACATTCATATATACATTTGTGCATATATTGTGGCATCTGTTTAGCCGGGGGAACAGCCAGCGCACCAAGTGGTGGGTTTGATCATTGTGATTACACGGTGCAGGCTGGGTGAGCCGTCTTGGTATTATAGGGTCTTTGTACAAACATAGACACTAATAAAGTCTGTACTAGACTACTAAATGACTGAAACATACAATCCTCCAAGCATTGTTTATCCCATCATTACTAACAACCTACTTACTCAAACTACTTCATGTAGTAAAAAAACACACCTGAGGTATTAACCTTTTAAGCATAACCCTATAAGCTAACCACACTCTATCTAACAGAATAAACAAACCATTCTACTAACACTCACTCCATCTCAAAATGTTAACTCCAACAACATGATAGTTTTGCAATTCACAACATAGTAGGCATACAAACCTATGAAGGAAAACTATGCACCTAACCACTCCGTAATGTAAAGGTCTAATCAATACACATGTATGTATCAAGTGTGTAGGAATACAACATATAACTGCTATTTTTGTATGTGAATTGTCAAACTATACCATATGTAAGTCTTTGAATGTTTGACATTGTTATTTCAGCTGATTTGGGCTAGCTGCATATATTGTAAATAACTGTATTGTCACATGGCTGGAAGACCAGTGCCACGGCGCTGACAAAAGACTTTATTCAATGAATAAACTATATTTACAACAACAACAAAAACACATGGGTGAAACAGACTGGGTGTTACTTGGCCACAGGCTGAGGGGGATAATTGGTTGTAAACCACTGCGAAGTTAACTTGAAGGGAAATATAGCTGTGATACTGTTCTTTATATAGACATTAGAGAGGACTTGTGCATTCAGTAAAGCCAGGTGGTGGTGGTTAGTTTGGGTATGTTTGTGTAAGAGTAAGAGCATGTGCAATTACCTAGAGTGGACCAGGCCCTAAACGTGGTCTGAGTGGGAACGTCTAGTAGTAGGAGGGTTATTTAGGAATGCATTATCTGAAATAGGAAATGTCTGCAGGAATACTTAATATCTGAAGAGTACTGTCAATTCATGATTGTAAATGTACAAAAATACATTGCATGCATGTTATTGTATGAGTATATGTTAATGTTATGACTTCTGTGTTATGTAGGAGTGCATTATCTGAAATAGGAAATGTCTGCAGGTATACTTAATATATGAAGAAACTGTCAATGCATGATTGTAAATGTACTAAAATACATTGCATGCATGTTATTGTATGGGCATATGTTGAGGTTATGACGTAGATGTATTAATGATGTTAGAATATGGTAATTGTGGGTTCCGATTGCTTCCCCCCACCCTCCCACCCACCCCCTGCTAGCCCCTGTGAGTATAAGAGGGGGTGCTTTCCTGTAAGCTGGTACTCTCTCTCTGGTGGTGGTGGTGAGTGGAGGTTGGCAGAGTTGGTTTGTGTTGGAGTTGACGGGAGTACGCAACAATAAAAGCTACTCTATCCTGTCCTTCACTGTTGGTTGTGCCTTCCTTTCTCTCTACTGATACTATTGCACTAGAAGAGAGTTCTGGAGCTGAGCTGTGTGGAGGACAACGATCCACAGTATACACACATCCTACAGTCAATATCAACAGTTTGCAAGGCGAAGCAAAGCTTCAGAACACGGCTTGTTATTCCCTTCCTATTAATTTGCTTCAGCAGAGTGCAGAGAGGATGGCGCGTTATAATTGTTGTTTAGTTTTTATATAAAAGAGACAAGCTAGTCGGTGACTACTTCCATTATTCTACAAAATGTTCAGTTCTAGCTACAAAGACGGTGATGAGAGGAAGAGGGTGTGAGGGGAGGAGGGTGTGTGTGGGGGGAACAGAGAGTGTTGTGTGTCGGGGGGAGGGGGGGATTAGAAAGATGGTGGGGGGGGGGGGGGGGGGTGAAGAGAAGGCGAGAGAGTAGTATGTGGGGGGAGGGTGTTTTGGTGGGTTAGAAAGATGGTGGTGATGGGTGGGGAGGGGGTTGAAGAGAGGAACAAAGTTTGTTGTGTGCGGGGCGGAGAGTGTGTTGGTGGGTTAGAAAGATGGTGGCGATGGGGGGGGGGGGGGGGGGGGGGTGAAGAGAGGAACAGAGTGTTTTGTGTGTGGGGGGAGGGTGTGTTGGTGGGTTAGAAAGATGGTCGTGATGGTGGGGTGGAGGGTGAAGAGAGGAACAGACTGTGTTGTGTGTGGAGGGAGGGGGTTTTGGGCGGTTTGTGTGGGGTAGGGTGTTGCGGGGTACAAATATCGTGTTGGGGCTGAGGAGAGGAAGAGTGTGTGTGGGGAAGGAGGGTGTGTGCGAAGAAGGGTGTGTGGGGAAGGAGGGTGTTTGGGGAAGGAGGATCTGTCGGGAAGGAGGGTGTGTGGGGAAGGAGGATGTGTTGTGAAGGAGGGTGTGTGGGGAAGGAGGGTGTGTGGGAGAGGAGGTGTGTTGGGGTAGGAGGGAAGAGGATGTTTGGGGAGAGGAAAGGTGTATGGGGAAGGAGAACGTGTGGGGAAGGAGGGTGTGTGGGAAAGGAGGGTGTGTGGGGAAAAGGGGTGTGTGGGGGAAGGAGGGAGTGTGGTGAAGGAGGGTTGTGGGGAAGGAGGGTGTGGTGGGGAAGTAGGATGTGTGGGAAGGAGGGTGTGTGGGGGAGGAGGTGTGTGGGAAGGAGGAGTGTTGGGAAGGGGGTATGTGGGGAAGGAGGGTGTGTGGGAAGAGGGGTGTGTGGGAAGGAGGGGTGTGGGGAGGAGGTGGAGTGGGAAGGAGGATGTGTGGGGAAGGAGGGTGATGTGGGGAAGGAGGGTGTATGGGAGGAGAACGTGTGGGGAAAGTGGTGTGTGGGAAAGAGGGTGTGTGGGGGAGGACTGTGTGGGGAGCAGGGTGGTGGGGGAAGGAGGGTGTGGGCGAGGGACGGTGTTGGGGAAGGAGGGGTGTGGGGAAGGAGGATGTGTGGGAAGGAGGTGTGTGGGGGAGGGAAGTGGGGGAAGGAGGTATGTTGGAGGGCATGATGGTGGGGAAGGATGATATGTGGGAAGGATGGTGTGTGGGGAAGGAGGGTGGTGGGGAAGGAGGTTGTGTGGGGAAGGAGTGTATGTGGGGAAGGAGGATGTGTGGGGAAGGAGGGTGTGTGGGGAAGGAGGGTGTATGGGGAAGGAGAACGTGTGGGGAAGGAGGGTGTGTGGGAAAGGAGGGTGTGTGGGGGAAGGACGGTGTGTGGGGAAGCAGGGTGTGTGGGGGAAGGAGGGTGTGTGGGTCAGATTCAGGAGCGGCCCCTCGAGATGAGGTTTGGCGAATCGGGTTGGACGCTAGAGAAGGTTATGAATGATTGGGGTTGGGCTGGTGGTTGGGGTGGGGGCTCTCGTCAGGAGGGGTCGCTGATGCTGAAGGCTTGAGGCTGATGGTTGGTTGGTTGTTGGAGTTTTACATCCTGGCAACATCTAATGTCATATCAAAACGGGTACCGACTTGTGACAATGTGCACTCATGGACGACTGTATAGCTCTGCCCCACCTGGCAAATCAGGCCGCTGGTACCAAGACCCGATATGGTGGTGGTGGTGGTGGTGGTGGTGGTGGGTGGTGGGGGTGGTGTGGGTGTGGTGGTGTGGTGGGGTGTGGGGGTTGGTGGTGGTGTGTGGTGTGTGGTGTGGGTGTTGTGGTTGGTGGTGGTGGTGGTGGTGGTGGTGGTGGTGGTGATGGTGGTGGTGGTGTGGCGGTGGTGATGACGTGTGCTGGTGGTGGTGGTGGTGATAGTGGTGGTGATGGTATGGTGGTGGTGGTTATGGTGTGGTGGTGATGATGGTGTGGTGGTAATTGTGGTGGCGGTGGTTGTGGTGGTTGTGGTGTTGGTTGTGATGGTGGTGGTGGTGGTGGTGTTGGTTGTGATGGTGGTGGTTGTTGGTGTGGTGGTTGCAGTTGTGGTGGTGGCTTTGGTGGTAATAGTGGTTGTGGTGGTAGTGGTGTTCGTTGTGATGGTGGTGGTGTTGATTGTGGTGGTAGTGGTATTGGTTTGCATGGTGGTGGTGGTGGTTGTTATGTCGGTTGGTGATGGTGGTGGTTGTAGTGGTGGTGGTGGTTGTTGGTTATGGTGGTGATTGTGGTGGTTGTAGTTGTGGTGGTGGTTGTGGTGTTGGTTGCTGATGATGGTGGTGGTTGTAGTTGTGGTGGTGGTTGTGGTAGTGCTTCTAGTTATGGCGGTGGTTGTGGTGGTTGTTGTAGTTGTGGTGGTGGATGGGGTGGTGGTTGTGGTTGGTGATGGTGGTCGTAGTTGTGGTGATGGTTGTAGTTGGGGTGATGGGTGTAGTGGTGGTGGCGGTTGTAATTGTGGTGGTGGTTGTAGTGGTGGTGGTGGTTGTAGTTGTGGTGATGGTGGTTGGTTATGGTGGTGGTTGTGGTGGTTGTAATTGTGGTGATGGTTGTGGTGTTGGTTGTTGATCATGGTGGTGGTTGTGGTTGTAGCTGTGGTGGTGGTTGTGGTGGTGGTTGGTGATGGTGGTGGTGGCTGTAGTGTTGGTTGTGGTGTTGGTTTGTGATAGTGGTCGTGGTTGTAGTTGTGGTGGTGTTGTAATTGTGGTGGTGGTGGTGGTGGTTGTAGTTGTGGTGGTGGTTGTGTTGTTGGTTGGTGATGGTGGTTATAGTTGTGGTGGTGGTTGTGGTTGGGATGGTTGTTATAGTGGTCGTGGTGGTTGTAATTGTGGTGGTGGTTGTGGTTGTAATTGTGCTGGTGGTTGTGGTGCTTGGAGTTGTGTTGGTGGTTGTAGTGGTGGTGGTGGTTGTGGTGTTGGTTGGTGATGATGGTAAGGAAGAAATAGGAGGACAAGACGGAGTAGACAAGAAGAAGGAAATAGATAAAGGCTAGTGGCGAGCAAGACAAGACATAAGTAGAGTATTCTGAGAATACAAAGAAGAACAAGAACAAGAAAAAGAAGAAGAAGAAGAGGGAATTCAGAAAGAAGAAGAATGATAGCTAGAAGCCAGATAAGGCATAGAGTGTGACCGAGGAGGGGGGGATGAGTAGGAGGAGGGAAGTGAGAATGATTAGCGGAAGAAGCAAACGACAAAGGAAAATAAGGAGAACTAGGTGACGATGAAGAGAAAAAAAGAAGAAAAGAATAAAAAGGAGGAAGAAGACAAAAAGAAGAAGAGGGAAAGAAATGAGAAAAGGGAGAAAAATCAGAAGGTGAAAATGAAGATGAAGAAGATGAAGAAAAAGAAGATGAAGAAGATGAAGAAGTCGGAGATGAACAAGTAGGAGGTGAGTGAGATGGTTATGTGCCACACTCAAACATCTGGTAAGCTCAGCGTGTCCCTGAGCGCCCCTGTATGGATGACATGGTTATGGATATGATCAGGGGTTGCGGCCCCAGTCTGTTTGCATAGTGCTCTGATGGGGGCCCGTCTAACCATTACTGACGTGATTAAGTGACGCCCTTACGGTATGCCCACAAAGCGAGACCGACGCCTGGCTATATCGCTATCAACTCTCACACACAGTAAATACAAAATTACACGTGCTGAAGAAAAAATGCATCTCTCAGCAGTTTCAGGATAATTTTAGCAAAGAAAATATTACTGATGCCTGATAAGTGATGTGTATTGAGTTATGGCAGTATGCATACACTAAGGTTCTATATATTGTCATTACTTACTTTCTACTATATATATATATATATATATAAATATATATATCAATATATACATATTCATATATATATATATTTATATATATGTTTATATATATATATATTATAATATATATATATATAAAATATATATATATTCACAGGCTCTGGCTATATTCAGAGACTGTGTGTATATCTATGCTCTCTGCTATGTTCCGGACTCGTGCAGAGTCCCATTTCAATATAGTGTGGTCATCTAGTGGAATCCATCTGTAGCATTATGCTGTAAACCATATCAGTGTTGCAATATACTGTGGAGATAACAACACTCACGGTTTGTGTGACTCAAAATGGATTCCACTTTGGTCAACGCGACCAAAGTTAATAAAAACTAATCAAAATCTTATGAAATGTGTGAGGTAGGCACAAACATGTTATTAATAACCCATACATGGTGAAGCATCAGTGGAATACAATGATGCGTGTTGGCAGCGCTGATTAATAGAGTGATCAGGTGATCAGAACTACCCGAAATCTTAACCACTGTTTGGTATTATATATAAATAGCATTGGATCCTAGTGGACAAGTAGCAATAAATAACAATAGATACAGACAATTGGGCAAGGGTCTCCGCGTCCTTCATGCATTATATATATATATATATATATAGATTAGTTAGACGAATCTTACCTTGGTATAGATGATGGATAACTATTGTTTTCCCGAGGTATAAGCCTCGGCTAGACGTGGGTGAGGGAGAGGTAAGCACATCCGGGTCCAGCAATCTTTACCTACTAATTCAGGATAAAATGATCTCGAATAATTTTTTTTAAATACTAATGTTTCCTCGGTACAAGCAACAGTCTAGACGGGGTAGGGTGTGGAGGGTGGGCCCTCACCCACGTCTAGCCGAGGCTTATACCTCGGGAAAACAATAGTTATCCATCATCTATACCAAGGTAAGATTCGTCTAACTAATCTATTTTACCTCGGTATATAGCCTCAGGCTAGCCGCAGGCTAGGGAGACTTTACGTAATATCATTTTATCCTGATATTTAATTGTTATCGTTATGTTATTTCTGTTTATTTTTGTGGTACGGAACATTCTTAAAATCACTGTTTGTGACCAGGCTTATGTTCTCACCTTTTTGACCTTTTAATGCTGTAGCAGTCGTTGTGCGACACCACTGGGCTTCTCCAAACGCTTGTTATAATGTCTAGCAAACGATCGTTCGGTCTTCCATCCTGCATGCGCTAGTATGCGCTTGACCGAAATTCCTAGGAGGCGTGCCTTTGACACCATGGCTCCTCTCGTTGAGTGTGACGCATTTTTGTCCGTATTCACTCCTGCCAGCTTTAGCACATTAATTGTCCAACGGGCGAGTGTGTCCCTTGAAATGCCCTTGTGTGGCTTAATAAAGCTTATCAATAATTGTCTGGAGTTTCTAACTCCTTGTGTCTTGGATATATATGTTCTAATCGCAGATACTACACACAGTTTTGGATTGTCCTTGAATTGCGTTACATCAATTGATGACAAAGGGTCGCCTATGCGATTAGATTTTAACAATGTTGTTAAATCGAAGGTGGCTTGCCTTCTATCTATTTCCAGTCCATCGAGTGAAAGTGCCCCTATAGTTTGGCCTCGATGACCTGTGACTAACAGTAATAAAAGTGCTAACTTAAACCCTAATTGTTTTATATCTAGAAATCTATTATGTGGCCAATCCTTAAACATTTTGAAGACCAGTGACACATCCCAAAATCGGTGGGTTTCGTTCATAAATCCCCCTTAGTACCCAGTGTATTACGTGATGTTTACCCATTGTTTCTCCCCCTAACCTGGGAAGAATGATCGATAGAGCACACCTGGCAGCATTAATTGCGCCGTAACCGAGCCCATCTTGTTCTAACATCCTGAAAAAATCTGCACACTTGGGCAATGGTTGGATTCATCGGTTTAACCTTTTGAATAAGGCAGTAAACGCCCCATTTTTTCAAATATGTGTTATACATTTTAACTGTTCCTTTTCTCCACGCATGCGACACCAACCGTTCTTGTGTAATTTTGTCTAAACCAAATTGTTCTAGGTTTTTATTCAGAAAAGGAATGCAAGCAATGGTGTTGTTGCTACGCTGCCGTGATGTTCCAGAGGGCCTTGGTGAGTTAGATTTCCTTGGGATTTTGGGAATCTTAGGCAGTCTCTGGCTGTTGAGACTATTCCCGCTAGCCACGGTTGTGTGTCCCATTCGGGGACAATCAGAATGGCGTGGGACCGGTCCATCTTTATCTTTCGTGCTACTCTGGTAATGATATTAAAGGGGGGGAAAATGTAATAAAATTCATTTTCCCAAATCAGTGAGAAAGCATCTATGTGCCAAGCAAATGATTCTGGGTGCCATGACACATATTTGTTAATTTTGAAATTATTTCTTGATGCAAATAAGTCTACCGTAAGTGACCCCCGTTGTTGACAAATTTTGTTGAAAATTGTTGTGTTTAATTTCCATTCTAAGTGATCGTGAAAGACTCTGCTCTTTTTGTCAGCCAGGACGTTCAGCGAACCTGGGATATGAGATATGGTTAACAATATTTGATGTTGTTGCGCCCAGTTCCAAATACTCTGTGCCAAGTTATTGCATTCTTTTGACTTTGTACCTCCCATATTCCTGACATATGCCATAGCTGTAGTGTTATCTGTCAGAAGTTGAACCGTCTTGTTAGGTATTTTAATTAGACTCAAAAGGCCCAAGTAAATCGCTCTTAATTCAAGAACATTAATATGGTCTGATTTTTCGTTATCTAACCATCTACCCCCTGTTGCTACATCATTTCGATGAGTTCCCCAACCTTGTAATGAAGCATCGGTAGTAACTACCGTGTTGGGTTGACCCATTCTAATGGGATTGGGGGAGTTATTAATATTCTCGATCCACCAAAAAATGTCTTTACAGCCGTCTCGGGAAATGTTCATTGGTCTTTCGAAGTTACCTTGTTTGCGTGCTAACGCTCTATTCTTGTCTATTTCTAGAGACTTGATATGCGCGGCTCCATAAAGAACAGCCGGTGCATACGAGACCATTATACCGATAAGGATGGCGACCTGTCTAATCTTTGGCCTGGATATGTAAAGCAGCTGGGAGGCCGTGTCATGAAACTTCTGTACTTTCTGTTCCGTTAGAGATACGGTCATGGCTTTGGTGTTAATCAGAAACCCTAAGCATTTTAATTCCCTATTCGGGACGAAAACAGATTTCTTGTCATGAATGTAAAACCCTAAATCTGTTAATAAAGCACACAAATCATTAACTGCTGTTTGGCATTTGTCAAAAGATTCTGCCATAATAAATGAATCATCTATGTATGGGAACATTGTGTGTCCTATTCTACCCATGACTGCAAAAACAGGTTTTAACAATTTGGTAAACAGTCAAGCTAGACCATTAGGCATGCATGTAAATTGGAAGAGGGTACCGTTCCAAATAAATCTCAGAAATTGTCTGTGTTCTTTGCAAATGGAGACTGTGTAATACGCATCTCTTAAGTCTACACTGGCGAGCCAGGCTTCCGGCGTAATTAAATCTCTCGCCGTTTCTAATGAGAACATTTAAAAATGTTTGTATGTAACCGATTCATTTAATTTTGTTAAATCCAAAATCATGCGAATTTCGCCATTTGGTTTCGGCCTAGAAAAAACATTAGAAATAAACTGTCCTTCTGTGTTTTGTACTCGTTCAATAATTCTCTTTGTCTCAAAAAGAGAAACCTGAAAATCAATTTGTAGTTTTTCTTCTGCGTTAAATTTATATGGGAACGGAACTATTTTCTGTTTTGGTATATCTGTGAACGGTATTTGAACCCCTTTAACAATGTCCAAAATTTCGCTATCAGTTGTAATATTACACCAGTTTTGTAAACAGTTCAGGATATTTCCTGCCTTAAATTTGCTTACATATGTTTGTGTCTCTTCAGACACCATGTTGAGGGTAGAAGTCTGTGTTGTCGACTCTACTTGGCTCCTGGCCGTGGGAACTGGGGTCTGGGTGTAAACTCCCTTTTGTACCCGCGGTTGTTGTTCCACCCCGTGGTCTGTCGTTCTTCTCTGCCTCGTCCTCTGGGACTGAACCCGAAGGATGGACCTCCTCGTCCTGGCCTGCCTCCTCGGCGGAAGCGAAAATCCGAGCGGGGGCGTCGGAATTTGCTGGGGTTGTCGAACTTTTTACCCCTGTCAGTGTTCTTAGCGCTTTTAGTGTCTACCTCCACTGCTTTGAAGAGGTGCGCTAGCTGTCCCCCAAACATTTTGGTTTTGTCCAGCAGCTTACCTAGCACTGGCTTTGGTGGGAGGTAAAGTGTGTATTCTTTACCGTCATTGTCCGTAACTTTCTTAGACCTGGCTACTTCTTTGCCAGCATCTGTGGTCACCGACTTATAGACGTTCTCGAAACGTCGAAACGTCATAAAGTTCGACGCTGCGGTAAGCAGCACAATGCCTTTATCCATGGTGCGAGCAAGCGACGAGAATTTATTCTCGGCTTGCATTCTGTTTGCTACCGGAGTTATGGAAGTCAGAGCTCCGAGCACTGCTCTATGGATGGTACACAACGCGTTCTCGTAACGCCGTCTTTCGTCCGAGAGATGGATACCTGCATCCATTTCTTTGCTGATGGACTCGGGAACGCCTTTGATTCCCGAGATTTGTTCGGTCAGCTTACTGATCACCTCAGCGGTTTAAATGTGTGGAAATGTCCTTTTAACGTTTCCCTCATCATGGTTGTGGTACGCAACCTCTTTGCTTTCGCCAACGGGCATTTCTTTTTAATTTGTGCCCCTATCCGTGCATAGACACCCGCTCTTTCGGTGTCTGAGTCAGACTCCGTCGAGGACGAGTCATCTGAATCATCAGATGATGAGTCCTTCTTCTTCTTCTTTTTGTTTTTCTTGGTCTTTTTAACCCGCTTCTTGTTGACTTTGGTGAATTCATCACCTGAGCTACTCACAGGTCTTTTGTGCCTTTTGACTTTCAGTTTCGGAACCTCAAATGCTGATTCTGTTTCATCATCCGAAAAGTCTTCCCAGTCGTCGTCTGGGATAGGAGGAGAGGAAACCCGTGTAACGGGTTGCGTATGTTTGTACTTCTCTATAAGTCTGACGATCTTGTCCTCTAGGTCCTCGTCTCCGCTATCCTTATCCGAAGGACCAGCTCCTGGCTGTGGGGACGGTGGCCGCGTCTGTGGCGGCGACGAATCGTACCCTGAGGGCACGCGGCCTTCTGCCGCTGCCGGCGGAACTTTGTTGCGCTTGGTGGCCATCGGGTTCTGTAACAAAAAAGTTACTTAATACCGGTATCGTCTCAACATGGTCACAAAGTGAGCCCCAAAACTGGGTTGAGGTATTATTCGTATGGTATAGATTAACATGTTTACACCGTTCTGTATACAGGCGTTAAGCTAATGGTATGCCGTAGGTTTTATCGGTAGTGAAACCAACCATACGGAGGGGCGGCCATTGGCACGCCCGCTCTCTCTGTTTTGTACACTTCTCCCACCCGCGGCATTCTGCGCCAGCAAGTTGAAGAAAATATTACGAAACTCGGAGGCTCGCCTCAAAAACCGGTCTGGGGAGTCTATAAAAGAAACCCAGGATCATCCCCAACAAAACCCTCTTTTAGGGTTCGGAGGAATTTCCTTAGGAGATGCAACTCGGGTTAACATCTCTGCCTGTCTGTATACAGGTTGCGCTATATCAAGCGGTATCGGTTTCGGTTCTGTACATAAGTGTTCTAACCTTGTGTTTTTTATAACACCAAAACATGTCCAAATCGGACCTGAGAAAGTTCTAAGCTTTCATAATTGGATGCTATAAACCATCCTTAAGAACTTTATCGCGATTTTGCAATACTTACAGTTGGTTAAAGTGTTGTAGTAGTTAAATCCTGCCGGAGCAGCTCAGCGAACGTCCTCCCGCCATGAGCTGCTTATGCTAATTGCTGGACCCGGATGTGCTTACCTCTCCCTAGCCTGCGGCTAGCCTGAGGCTATATACCGAGGTAAAAAATATATATATATATATATATAGGTATATATATAGTAATATATATATATATACATATAAATTTGTCTACATCCAAACAAAGGAACAAAGCATGCTTGCGATGGGATGGACAATCTTTATTGCTGTCTTGCCTAGCAATTATATGCTTACCGGTTAAAGTTGGAAAGCTGGGCCAACAATGAACAAATATGGCGGTCCGGCGGCCGAACCCACCGTTTGGCGCCACTATAGGGCAGTGCCGGGCTCACAGGCACCGGGCAGCGATTGGACATTATCGAAATACAAATATCGAGCCCTATGCCCAGCTAATTATTATTATTAGACACATGTTATCTCCGACCTTTATATACGTATAATATATTATACTCTTTATATGGTTTGTTCTCAGAAAAGGTGGTTCTTAGTGTGAGATCATGGATTACAAATAAACTTTCTACAAATGACCCCTAAATGACACACTTTAAATACATGGTCACTCCACAACATATTTCTAGGGAAAAAAGATAGTTGAGCCACTCACTTTTTTGCAGGGGTCATCGAAGTAAGAGCTAGCCTAATATTATTGATAATTTCTTATGTATGGGCATTTCAATGGACACCACACTCAGATTAAATACTTATAAATCTTTAAAAATATGATTACATTAGCAGTGCTTACAAAAAAAAGTATATATGTGTTTGATAGAAGTCACTCCTGACAATGTTGTGTAATGATAGTTCCCAGAAAATGTGCTTACCAGTCGCAAAGTGAGTTTGAAAATTCATATTAAAAGTGGACAAGAAGTGAACCAACCATTATGGCAAGTTTAACATGTTAATAACTTAATACATATATGCATGACCTTTTTACTAAGGTAAAACAGGAAAACATTTTAGCCTTTTTGAGGGCAGCTGGACTGTACCACCTCATATAGTTTACTAAATAGATTCTATCAATTATTAATAAAACTTTTCTTTTTCTATGGGAATTTGTTTCCCTTGACCACAAATATATGATTGTGTGCTTTCTAATTTAATGAGTGTCTATTGGCACATAATTGATTGTCTGCTTTTACATGTAAAAGTGATGGTTTGAACAAAAAACAAACATTTCTCGCCGTGAATATGGCCTATGCTGCCGACACGGCGTAAAGCAACCACAAATCAATCAATCAATCAATTATCTGCATTAATACATATGTAAGTAGTAGAAACAAGTCTTACAAAGAGCTTAGTAGTGTATTTATCCCAAACCATAGCATTTGTTGGATGTAATTGCATTCTGCTTACCAGACTATTCACAATGTCACAAATCAGCCGTGTATTTATCTGTTCATTTTGGCATAATTTTTCAATATACAAAGAAACAAAACCATAGAAGTTCATGATTTTGTTTATGCTATCTCTTAATCATCCCAACATAATGATACAAATGAAAATTGGTCGTAATGCTCGCATTGCGTTTTGATTCGTTGGCGGGGAGGTGGACCCCCCCCCCCTCTCCTTCATCCTTCCCTCGACCGTTGCACCATTACATAACCCCCCCCCTCTCTCCCGGCCCTTATAACCGGCCACCCTAGCTGCTCCTAGCCACTCGCCTTTCATCACCCTCCAGGCCCGGACCATATTTTCTCCACCCACCCACCCTACTTTCATGCCTTTCCTTCCTCGTAGGTGGAGGGCTCCTCGGGCCCCCTCCCTCCCCTCTGGGTTCATGCCCCCGATAGACATTAGCCTCGGGCATGGCCCCTGGACACTTGACTCTCTACCCTCTACATTGACATTACCTGACATTTATCTCCTGATGGAGCCTACATTTGACCTTGTATTCATACTGATATTGCCCTGTCTGTGAATAAATGTCTTTATTCCAACTCCCTCTTCTCTCCTTCCTTGCCACGTATCAGTTGATATCATGAAAATCAATCATATGATGAGCTTTCAAACTGAGTGACCCATCATGGACCACCTTTTCTGAGAACCCATATATATATAATACATATATAAAATATAAAATACATAAACATATATGCATACTTATATACATACATATGGGTCGTTCTTTAAAGCTGGGTACCACATATTTGGTGTCCATGTTACGATGGACATAATTAATTCTTTCTTTAATAGCAAGTCAAACAATTTGTGCTGCCTCTGTGTATTAAGTATGTTAGCAATACTATATGTATTTAATCTCTCCGACAAAATGTATCACAAGTATGTTTATACGATTTTGTGCTAAAGTGAAAATATGAAACATTGCATATTTACACATTTACATCAAAATTGATACAAACCTTTTTTTACAACTTTGTTTCACCTTTTTTCTTCGATGACATAATGTTGTTTGCTTAACTGTAATTAATGAAATGTTAATGTTCTGCATGGTAAAATGATGTTCTGGATGTGTGTTTAATTTCCATGTTAGATTTAAAATTGTAGTCCTTAATTTGAACAAGATCAAAATCGAAAAGTGAAAAAGCTTTTTTTCAACTCTGACATATCCGCAACATGTAAACAATCACATGAATATGGGTTCTGCTATTTTTTGGAAGTTTGTTCTGCTATTATTTGGAATTTTTCATTTTTGGCTTCTATGTCACAAAACTGGTACCCAGTTTCAGAGAATGACCCACATATACATATACACATAGGTGCATATATACATACATACATAATATGTGTATTATAATGTATTATACGTAATATAAAGGAACGGAGCAAAACCCATTGTTAATTATATTATTATATATATTGTTTATTATACTATCGATTGTATGTATTTGGAGTAGTGCGCCCACCTTAGTACGGAGCGCGCGATTGGGGCGCCACCTGCATGGTGCGATATTAATGGAAATCATTGTTACTTTGGTTACATTTTTCTTGAGTGCGGTCGTGTAGTACTGGCGCCACCCAGGACATGCTGTATTGCGACTTGTGTGGCTCGTTGCACAAAATAGATAAGTCCTGCAAGAAAAGGAAAGGGAAAAGAAAGGGCAAGAAGTTGCCATCAGCAAGAGTTACGAGAACGGACAACTGCCATGCAGAGAGAAGACATAGCCAGCAAAATGCAAGCACTCAGATAAGATGAGCAGGAGACATCAATACTTAAAGAAATTGCAGACATAGCACAAGAAGAAAGGGTTGCTGAACTACAGGAGAGACAAGACGTCATGCGATGGAGATGGGAGGGGCGCCTACTCAACACGCCGCCATTGACAGGCAGGCAACC
The DNA here is from genome assembly GCA_030323885.1 of Branchipolynoe longqiensis. Classification (NCBI taxonomy): domain Eukaryota; kingdom Metazoa; phylum Annelida; class Polychaeta; order Phyllodocida; family Polynoidae; genus Branchipolynoe; species Branchipolynoe longqiensis. The sequence continues at coordinate 32,400,267 of CM059190.1, read as the reverse complement.
GATACCGCCACGACGGCAGCCACCATGGGCGAACACTCCGACTACTGGGTGGCATGGGCGCAGCAGAGGTTGTGAACTAGGTGGCATAGACGAACCCCATCCGACTCCAGAAGCAGAAGTACCAGTAGTACAAGAAGGCAACGAAGTAAGTGAAGTCTGAGATGGTATGCAGTATTAGGCAACGAAATAAGAAAATTAAATTGTTATGAACTAATCACGGCATCAATTCGCTGGTGCCTAAATATCCAAGGCTTAACAGTAAAAGATCTTCGCGTTTTCTTAGAGCATGTATGCTTTATGGCCTCCAGAGCTAGGCAAAGTGATTTTCAAGACTCAATGCATGTCGAGTATGACAGAGATACCAGGAAGCTGGCGGATGTTGAAGGCTTATATACATATATACATATATACAGTCAAATCTCTCTAACCGACCACTTCCACAGATCGACCCCTCCCCTATATCGATCGCATTATTTGGGTCCCAAATGATTGCCCATATTAATTGTAATGATAAAATAAAACTCCCTAAGCTGACCACCTCGCTAAATGGACCATTTAAAGTAGGTCCCATGGTCGGTCGATTTCGAGTGTCATAGCAGCGGAGTCGGTGAACTGCTTCAAGTCCCGACTGGATGCATACTGGTCAAGCATTACATATATCTTGGAGCCAGTGACAGTTGCTACGATTGACCACATCTGAAGAACTGTCTCCATTTCAATTAATTAAGAGCGGCTAACAGGTCCAAGGCCTATTATAGCTGTATCCTATTGATTGATTGATTGATTGAGAGGTTTTACTGTATATTGATATAAAAAAAAAATGTATATATAATATTTGATCGGAAATCAACGAACAAATTCTAAGCAGGAAGTTCACTTTACTGAACAGCAAGCGTATTTGTTTCGCGCGAATTCAATTCAATGACGTCATTCTCGCGCAGCCAATCATCGTTATGCAATCCCCGCCTCGACCAATGAGGCTTGTCCTTGGCGTTTTGTCACAGTTTCTGGGAGGCTTAGCCGTGAGTTCTCAACAAAGACTGCCTGTAATTGGAAATCCAAATACGTCCAGGTTTGTCATTCAACCAATCTGCATCTAATCTGACCACAGACACGCCATGAATACACCAAACTGTAACTTATTTTAAGCTATGAATACGTGATGACCCATGTAGTTCTTTCCATTCATTCCCTTGACGAGCAACCAGATGGGATGGCCGAATGTGTTGAGCGCCCGTCTCCTGTTTTGGGAGATCCGAACCCATGAGTTTTGGGTTCGAAACCTGGTCGAATGAAACCAATGATTTAAAAATGGATACTTGTCGCTTCCTATCCTGGCGCTCTGGATTATTAGAATAGGATAAGGACTGGTTGGCTCAGTGCCAGGATAATGTGACTGAGTGGGATATCAGGTCACAGTGCTGGTGGCCTGGTCTCCCAGTGGGGCAGCACTATAAAGTCACCATGGGTGCGCACTGTCACAAGTCGGTACTCATCCTGGTATGACCTTAGATGTTGCTAGGATGTAAAACAACAACAAACAAACAACCCTTGCTGAGCACAATGTTCCCTCGGCTGCATCAAAATGTGAAATCGTGCGTGGCCAATTTAATTGAGTTTGCTGATTCGTCGGCAATCCTGGCCAGCGGACAAACCATGTGCCAATTCCCAACTCGGCTCCCATAAGCCCTCGCTCTGGTTCAGCCAATCACAGACCACCTCCAATCTCACACCTCCCAGTGGATCACCCCCCCCCCCCACACACACACACACATGGAGCCCCCACCAATCACACACAGGCAGACGCAAGTTAGTATTTATATATTTATAAACCACAGTACTTATTTAAATGCTATTCTACCCAGGGTCCACACTAATGTTGACATATCAAATTCAAGGACTTTCAAGGATCTTTCAGCGCAAAATTCCAGGACATTTTTAGTACATTTATTAAAGTAAAGTTCCCTGAAACACAGCTGTATTCATAGCCGATTCAGTGGGTAAGATGTGAATTGTGAATAAGCTTGAGAAATATCGATGACTACATGTACGCTTTTAATATAACAAATCAAGAGGCAGGATAACAAACCCACAAAAATCACTTTTAATACAAAACATCACTGACCGAGGTTTGGGTATATCGGCGAAAATAGGCTTTAACAAAATATGATGATGATTTTCCATTTTCAAGGACTTTCAAAGATCTTGAGACACACACACTTCCAAGGAGAAAAGTAAACTGGCTGTTTGTTCGATCGCTGGCCAGATCAAACCAGTATACTTGTCTCTCTCACTGTCTAGCCTACTGCTCCTCACTACTATGATAGGGTAAGGAGCAGTGGACTGAGGAAGATCAACCATCCACAGCTGGAATTAATTACCCTTGTGAATCAACAATTGTTAACCAGATTTCTTTTTTTTAATTCAAATTTTGTTTTTAAAGCATAAGATTAAGAGTATGAAAGAGCATGTATTGTGAATAAAATTATGCATTTCAACACGGAATGTGATCACATGTATTGAGCAGGACTCTTGTGTGATATTCCACTTGGTGTGGCCTAAACCATAGGACCGGTATCACTTGCATTGTACCACTATACCAACATGACAATGGAAAACAACTTAGTGCATCTGTATTGCGCTTACTAAATTAAAGTTCCATGAAATGAACACTTTTACTAACAGTTTTCATTTCAAGCCAATTTGATTTGCTGTATATAGTAACACAGTTAATCTCTCCCCCCCCCTCCCCCCCTCTGTCTCCCTCCCTCTCTCTCTCTCTCTCTCTCTCTCTCTCTCTCTCTCTCTATATATATATATTTTTTACCTCGGTACCAAGCCTACGGCTACTCGAGGTCGAGGGAGAAGGAAGCAACATCCGGTTTCACCAATTAGCATATTCCACTTAAGACGAAAATACGCTTAAGCTTTTTCACCAGTTTATTACAAAGGATTAACGATTTCTAACGTGAGTACCGACACAAGGATCTTATATCTTGTGTATTAAGGTTCGAGGCACATGTTGTGAGATTTGTAGGAATGTTGACTGTGTTTAGAGAGTTACGAACCTTTTTTGTCGGTGCTGTAAATATTGTAGCATCACGTTTATTTTTGCCGCCCGTTGCCGAACGGAGAGACAGGTTGGCTGGCGCCATTTCGTCGTTTAGTTGTTAGATTGCCGCCCGTTGCCGAACGGAGAGACAGGTTGGCTGGAGCCATTTCGTCGCTAGATAGTTTTTTCTTGTGGTGTACCTCTGAGTTTCATAATATTTTCTCCAATTCGTCGGCGTAGTAGTCACGGGCGGGAGAAGTGTATGATACAGAGAGTGTGGGCGGATACCTACACTGGTTCCGCCCCCGCGTTTGGTTCGCCTGGGATTTCCAAAGCGATATACGTTGACTGAATTCTAGCTTACACACCCGGTTTAAAACGGTATAAATACGTCTTTAAACCCTTCCTGCCTGCTTGTGGTGCGTGTAGACGCTTAGTAGCGTGTTTTGTACGTGGTTGCGTTTTGAGTACGTAGTAATCCAATAATTTGGTTGCAGACTACTCACGATGGCGGCGCGACGGAGTAGCGCCGGTGTACCACACGCTGGCAGCGGTGATGACGTAACCCCGGTAAAGTCACCGATTGCAGGGATCTCCAATGGGGATTCGCCCGAGGCGGGGCCGTCTGCAGGGCTCTCCACATCGGAGGAGCGAGTGATGCAGATGATTCAGCAGCAGTTGCTGCAGCTCATTCCCCAGGCAGGGTCTGGTGCTACTAGTAGCCAGGCTCTTGCGGAGGCAGAGGAGTCGGACTGGGTGGATGACTCGGGGCCGCAGGATACGACTGATACGGAGGTCGAATTTCGCTCGAGTAAGCGCAAGCGTTCGAGGAAGGATTCCTCCGACGGAGACGCGTATTATAAAGCGCGTAACAAGGCCCCAAAGGTAAAGAAGTCAAAGAAGAAACCCAAGAAGAAGAGCAGTAAGTCTTCTTCCTCGGATGATACGGATAATTCTACGACCACAGATTCGGAGTCGGATACGGAGAGAACGGGAAAATATGTACGTATAACAGATAAGGTTATGAAGAAGATCAGGATGGAAAAGAAAAGGAAGATGAATACCTGCTCGCTGATGCGCAAGAACTTGCGTGGTCATTTTCACGCTTTCAAACCGGCGGAGACCATCGCGAAACTCGCAGAGCAGTACACGGGTATCAAGGGGATATTGGAGGCAACTTGCAAAGAAATGGACGCTGAGGTTCAAATGAGCGAGGAACGTAAGAAGTTCGAGAACTGTCTGCATACGGTCCATAAGGGCATGTTGGTGGCTTTGTCTGCTGTTATCCCTATTGCTAATAGGATGCTGACGGACAATAAGTCTACGTTGTTGTGCACTGACATGAATGCAAGTATTGCAGCCCTGACGGCGACTAGCAATTTGTTGTCCTATCGGCGGTTTGAGAACGTTTTCAAAGCGGTCACCAGGGATGCGGGCAAGGAGGTGGCCAGGTCGAAGAAGGTCGTGGATAATGACGGCAAAGAGTTCACGCTCTTCCTTGCCCCTAAGCCCATTAAGGGTAAGCCTTTGGACAAAACAAAAATGTTTGGCGGCCAGTTACAGTACTTCTTCAGACAAGTGGAAACGGCGGCAAAACAGTGCAAACATCTGGACGGGAAGAAGAACGACAATCTGGCTAAGTACAAGAAAGGGAGGTCGGATTTTCGGTTCCGACGGACTGGACAACGAGGCAACCGGTTCGGGAACGGGAATCATGGCTTCCAGTTGAGGGGCCGGAGTCAGCGCAACCAGTTCGGCTGGAACGACAACAACAGGCCGTTAAGGAGGGACAATCAGCCTCGGAAGCCGTTCCACAAGCCAGCCAACAAGTAGATTGTTCAACGCAAACAAATGTAAGCCCTTTTAAGGCGGGCAATGTGTCCAACCATTTGTGTGATTGGCAAGGGATAACACAGGATTTTGTGGTGCTTGATATTGCGCAGGGTGTCTTGATCCCGTTTATTGAAACTCCAGTCCAGAGTAAGGTGCCGTTTCCTTACCGTCTGTCTCCAGACGAGCGAATGGCTTTAAATGAAAAAGTCGTGAATTTTCGCACCAGGGGCATTATAGAGTCAGCTCAGCATATAGATGAAGAATATATTTCTAACATTTTTTCTCGCCCCAAACCGAATGGGGATTTGAGGATGATTCTGGACTTAACAACACTGAACGATTGGGTTCAGTATAAACATTTTAAAATGTTCTCTTTGGAAACAGCCAGGGATCTGGTTTCTCCAGGCTCTTGGTTAGCCAGTGTAGATTTGAAAGATGCTTATTACACGGTTCCGATTAATGAATTTCACAGGCAATATTTGAGGTTTAATTGGCAAGGACGACTTTACCAGTTCAGTTGTTTGCCCAATGGTTTAGCCTGCACCCCGCGTTTGTTTACAAAATTGCTTAAACCGGTGTTTGCGAAAATGGCTAGTTTAGGACATGTTATGTTCCCGTACATTGAAGATTCTTTTATTGTGGCTCAAACGCAAGTTGATTGCCAGTTGGCGGTATACGATTTATGTCGAACCTTAAAGCGGTTAGGGTTTTACATCAACGTTACAAAGTCAGTACTGTTCCCCACAAAACGTTTAAAACTTTTGGGTTTTGTTATTGATACTCAACAAATGACTGTGTCTCTAACCCCGGATAAGATAGACAAGTTTATTAATACGGCTTGTCAATTGAGACAGCTTAAAAGACCTAAGATAAGACAGGTAGCGGTCCTTATTGGCCTGATGGTGGCTTATGCACCGGCCGTCATTTATGGCAATGCACACATAAAGTCCCTGGAGATAGATAAAAACTACGCTTTAGCGAAAGCTAAAGGTAAGTTTGAGTCACTTGTTAGCTCAGTCAATCCCATTAGGATGGGTGAACCGAACACTGTAGTGACTACCGATGCGTCTTTAGAAGGATGGGGTGCCCATAGGGACCAGGTAGCGACAGGGGGCCGTTGGTTGTTGGAGGAGATGGATGATCACATCAATGTTTTGGAATTAAGGGCTATCTTTTTGGGTTTAAAGAGCTTAGTAAAGGTGCCCAGATTTAATGTTCAAATCCTCACGGATAATACAACGGCTATGGCCTACATTCGTAACATGGGGGGCACAAATTCAAGGAATTGTAATAAGTTAGCTAAGCAGATTTGGGACTGGGCAGAACGGCAGGAAGTTTGGCTTACGGCTGCTCACATCCCAGGTTCACAGAACACTTTAGCTGACACTAAAAGCCGCCATTTTCATGATCATTTGGAATGGGCGTTAAATGATGAAATTTTTTACACAATTTGCAATAAATGGGGGCTCCCAGATGTTGACCTGTTTGCGTCGAGGCGGAACAGGAAAGTGGAGAAATATGTGGCCTGGCATCCTGAGCCGGAGGCGTGGCGTGTGGATGCGTTCTCTTTGACTTGGACTAATGAATTTTATTATGTCTTTCCACCATTCAGCCTGATCTCCAGAGTAGCCAGGAAGATCAGACAGGACAAGGCATGGTCGGTCCTCGTAGTACCAGAATGGAACACTCAGCCATGGCGAGCAATGGTGGAGTGGGGAACGAGGGGCGCTTTAAGATTCCCCAGACGCCGTCTGAATCTGTTACACCAAGGAAAAGTTACACAGGACGGGGACGTATCAACAACACCCCTGTTGGCATTCCTTTTCTGAGTAGATATCTTCAAAAATATGGTTTAGACACTCCCTACGACGACTATTCGACTCGCTTGTGCCAAACGGAGACATTAGATTTCCATCATTGAGCTCATTTCTATCCTGAATAATTAGGTGAAGATTGGTGAAACCGGATGTTGCTTCCTTCTCCCTAGCCCACGACTATCCGAGGCTTGTACCTCGGTAAAACAAGAGTTATCCATCATCTGTACCAGGTAAGACTCGTATAACTATACTATTTATATATATATATATATATATACATAAAACTTCAGAGCGAGTGGAGTCCCTGCCCTCCACCCCGTGAACGGGGGGGAGGGGCAGGGACTCCAGAGCTTATTACATGCGATAATGGGATTATCACTATCCATATATATATATATATATATATATACATATACATACATACATACATACATACATACATGTGCATATATATATATATATATATATATATATATATATATATATATACATGTATGTACTGTAGATATATATATACATTATGTATTGCATTTCCCAGTGGAGATAGTAAATGTATACTGTTCCATTATTCAGTGAGGTTATTATTTGCTTTCCCAATGCAAACAAGATATTGATAAATAATACATAAGCCGCGATCACACGTACAGCGTTAGGCCGACTTAGTTGAGGTGAACTACATGAGTCGAACTAGCGTCGTTCACACATACAGAGTTTTCAAAGTGTGTCGTGTTCAGACACGCCTGTTAAACGGCTGAGATTGATGTTTGTTTGTTGCTGTTTTACATCCTAGCAACATCTAATGTCATATTAGGATGGGTATCCACACATACATACATCCACACGTACATCCACATGTGCATCCACACATACATCTACACGCCACACGTACATCCCCATGTACATACATACAAACAACATACCAGATGGGAAGAGTAGGACGGTCCGAACATGTGCTCCAACCACTATCAAAAGAAACTACCTGTTAGGAAGCAGTCTCCATATATGAAGAAATGGGATGGTCCAAACATGTAGGGCAGTCCAAACATGTGTTCTAACCACTATGGAAGCAACTACCTGTTAGGAAGCAGTCTCCATCCATGTGATTAAGTCGCCTCAACTAAACCAGTTGCGTTCACACATGCCACTTAGGCCGAATCAAGCTAGTTCGCCTCATCTAAACTACCTCACGAAGTGGTTTACTTGAGGCGAACTAGTTGAGTCGACTCAGCCCTAATTCGCCTGAGAGGAGTGTTCACACACGCGATCTGAGTCAACTTAGATGAAGCGAACTAGTTGAGGCTACTTATGGCCTGTGTGTGAACGGGGGCTATAGTCTTCCGCCAGGCTTGTGGATTGTAATATATGTATATAAACTCCACCAGAGGGATCATCCTACATTCTGTGTAAAAGCAATGGCCCAATAATAAGCCGATAGAGTAAGATTTGAACACTTCTCGCCGTTATTATGGCCTCTGCTGAAACATGGCAATAAGCAATCACTAGTAACTAACAGTTGGTTCAAACCATAATATTTTGATTGAACATATAAAGACAAATTGTCGGAAAACCAGATATATCAATTTGACGAATTTTTAAATGCTCATTGTAGTTTAACCAATTGGTTAAACTTCCTATACATTGGCAGTCTACATCATCTGGAGGTAATACATATTATCCTATTAATATTCTGTCTAGAAATACAAAAAGTGCATTTTGATTACACATACAAAAGAAAAGTGTACAAAACTAAAAATATAAATTTGTTTATCAAGCTTTGAACATTCACTGTGGCTCATCCAATAGGTGGATCTTCTTCAAGCTGTGTACACATAGGATATAGAAGTAAAGCATATCAGCTATAACAATAATTTACATAAAAATATCAAAAGCTGCATCTTGATTACAAATACAAATTAAAAGTGTTTGAAACCAAAATAATTATTTAAATAAATATTTAAATATTCACTGTGCCTAGAGCAATGGTTGGATCTTCCCCAGATTTGGCCCAATATTAGATTGTATATGCCCTAATATATCTCAATAGACATCAATTTCACATACCTGTTTCTACATAGGTGTCACCATTGTGAAACTACTGTGGTCAGCAAAGGCCCAAACAAGTTGGTGTCAATATTCTGTCTGCGGCTCCTTGTACTAAGTAGCACTATAGTAAGTTTGATATCATTGGGAAAGGAATCAAATTGCCTATCTAGCCATACCAAATCTTATTAGGTTTTAGATATTCTTTAATTCAGTAAATGGCCTTTAAACTTTCAAAATAATTTAAATTTCAGAATTTGACCTGATTGACCTTATTGACATGGGGCAAACTGTATATGGATAGAAAGCTGCGCTTCTTCTGGTACCATCCACAACGTTCTATGATGTAGTGCCAGGAAGCTCGAGCCCATTAAAGATACCCTGTTTTCAGAGTCGTTTTCATTTACACCAGTAATGAAGGAATATTACCTAAATACAATCATCATACAAATGGATTTTACCTAAATACAAACTTAGTATATATTCAATCCAATAACAACATCGGATAGAACAAATGTTGATCTTCTAGGCTATGCAATTTCATCAAAATCAAATACATACAGAAATAGTTACAAGCATGTGAATATTAATGAAAAAAGCACCATTCCTGAACTTTTTCATGGCGCTGCCGGTACTTAATAATCACATATCACATTATCGTTCCACATATTTATATTCGCATAATATAGTATACATCACATACACATATTACCTTATGCATCACACACACATATATATATATATATATATATATATATATATATATATATATATATATATATATATATATTCACCCAATACATACATCACATACACATAGACTATGCATCACAGACAAATATACACTATGCATCACAGACAAATATATGGATATATATTCACATAATACATTATACATCAAATACACATAATACATTATGCATCACATACACACACACATATATAAATCGATATATATGTATTCGCATAATATATCACATCCACATAATACCTTACACATCACATACACACATATATCTATATCAATATCAATATATATTTGAATAGTTCAGATGCAGATCCCTGTAAACGCTAATCCACAAATCTAGTCTAAATAACAGATTTTGTACCTGAAAATAATGTCTCACTAATTCCACGTTTCTTATTATCACATGGTTATGGAGCGATGAACAAAAAAGTAGGAATATAAAAGAAATGAACTTTTTGAAAGTTGTATTCCAAAGTTTATCTCAATTTTTGGATTGCCATTTACGGGGTTTTGCACCTGAACTCTTCATTTGCATAATACATTATACATCACATGAACATAATACCTTATGTACCACATACACACACACACACATAGACATACACATATAGGTGATTATCGAAGATATGGTGCGGGACGATACTAGAATATTTCATGTTGTGCTATGATTTGTTTGTTTGTTGTTTTACATCTTAGCAACATCTAAGGTCATACCAGGACGGGTACCGACTTGTGACAGTGCACACTCATGGTGACTTTATAGTGCTGCCCCACTGGGAAACCAGGCCGCCAGCACCATGACCAGCACATTATCCTGATGCTGAGCCAACCAGTCGTTGCCCTATCCTAATAATGCTGAGCGCCAGGCTAGGAAGCGACAAGTATCAATTTTTAAGTCATTAGTTTGACTCGACCAGGATTCGAGCCCACAAACTCATGGGTTCGGTTCTCCCAATCTCCCAAAACAGAAGACAGATGCTCTACTCATTCGGCCATCGCGTCTGGTGTGTTGTGTCTATGATGAAATTGTTGACGATGTGTGAACATGGTCATGAAAGCGACGGGGCCCCATCTATATGCACCCGAGTCAGGACCATATACTTTACGTCGGAACGCTGCCTGAGGGCCATGAGGGCATTCCACCAGAGGCCGGCTCAGAAGGTCATGTCACACCGCAGCTCATGCAGCATACGAGCTGGTGCCAATCTGATCAAATCAGGCACTCGCATTGTTAGCTGCATAATAAGCAGTTAGTGCCCGATATAGGGTTTGAGGAGCGAGGACCTGCAGCGTAGTACTACAGCCGATACGAGACTAAGCTTTATTTAGTCGAGTAGTAGGGAGTGTATTTCAGTTGTATAATCGTAGGAAAGCGCAAGAGGTTTTACGGGACCAAACTCTACTTGGAGTTTATTTAAGTTGTATAATGCTAGGAACGCACAAGAGGCCTTACATAACCAAACTCTACGGATTCAAGTAGTGATTGATGGTAGTGGTGGTGGTGGTAGTGGGGGTGAGGGTGGTAGTAGTGGTGGTAGTGGTAGTGGTGGTGGTGCTGACAGTGGTGATGGTGATGATAGTGGTGATGGTAGTAGTAGTGGTGGTGATAGTGATGGTGGTAGTAGTGGTGTGGTAGTAGTGGTGAGGGTAGTGGTGGTAGTACTGGTGGTGATGGTAGTGGTGGTAATGGTAGTGGTGGTGATGGTGGTAGTTGCATGGTGGTGGGTAACGGTGATAGTGGTGATGGTAGTCATAGTAGTGGTGATAGTAGTGGCCGTGGGGGTTGTGGTGGTGGTAGTGGTGGAAGTGTTAGTAAGTAGTAGTGGCAGTTGTTGTAGTGGTAGTCGTAGTGGTGGTAGTGGTAGAAGTGGTGGTGGTGTTGGTGGTGGTTGTGGTAGTGGTGGTGGTGGTGGTAGTGGTGGTGGTGGTAGTGGTGGAAGTGTTAGTAGTAGTGGTGGTTGTTGTAGTGGTGTTGGTGGTGGTAGTGGTAGAAGTGGTGGTGGTGTTGGTGGTCGTAGTAGTAGTGGTGGTGGTGGTAGTAGTGGTGGTGTTAATATTAGTGGTGGTCATGGTGGCGGTCATGGTGGTGGTAGTAGTCATGGTCTTGATGGTGGTGGTAGTAGTAGTGGTGCTGGTTCTGATGGTGGTAGTAGTAGTGGTGGTGGTAGTAGTACTGGTTCTAGTGCTGGTGGTGGTGATGGTGGTGGTAGTAGTACTGGTGGTGGTAGTAGTGGTGGTGGTGGTGGTAGTAGTAGTGGTGGTGATAGTAATGGTGGTGATGGTGGTGGTAGTAGTAGTGGTGGTGGTAGTAGTAGTAGTGGTGGTGGTAGTAGTAGTGGTGGTAGTAGCAGTGGTGGTGGTGATGGTGGTGGTAGTAGTAGTGGTGGTGGTAGTAGTAGTAGTTTGTTTTCTTTGTTGTTGTTTTACGTCCTAGCAACATCTAAGGTCATATCAGGACGGGTACCGACTTGTGACAGTGCGCACTCATGGCTACTTTATAGTGCTGTCCCACTGGGAAACCAGGCCGCCTGCACCATGACCTGATATCCCACTCAGTCACATTATCCTGACACTGAGCACACCAGTCCTTCCCTGCCCTACTAATGCTGAGCACTTGGCTAGGAAGCGACAAGTATCAATTTTTAAGTCATTGGTTTGACTCGACCAGGGTTCGAACCCACGACCCTCCGATCTACCAGCATGGGAGACAGATGCTCTAACCCATTCGGCCATCCCGTCTGGTCTTAATGGTAGTAGTAGTGGTTGTGGTGAAGGTGGTGGTAGTAGTCGTGGCGGTGGTGGTAGTAGTGGTGGTGGTAGTAGTATTGGTGGTGGTGGCGGTGGTGGTAGTAGTAGTGGTGGTGGTGATGGTGGTGGTAGTAGTAGTATTGGTGGTGGTGATGGTGGTGGTAGTAGTAATGGTGGTGGTAGTAGTAGTGGTGGTGGTGGTAGTAGTGGTAATGGTGGTGGTAGTAGTAGTGGTGGTGGTAGTAGTAGTGGTTGTGGTAGTAGTAGTGGTGGTGGTAGTAGTCGTGGTGGTGATAGTAGTAGTGGTGGTGGTAGTAGTAGTGGTGGTGGTGATGGTGGGGGTAGTAGTAGTGGTGGTGGTAGTAGTAGTAGTGGTGGTGGTGATGGTGGTGGTAGTAGTAGTGGTGGTGGTGGTAGTAGTGGTGGTGGTGATGGTGGTAGTAGTGGTGGTGGTAGTGGTAGTGGTGGTGGTAGTAGTAGTGGTGGTGGTGGTGATGGTGGTAGTAGTAGTGGTGGTGGTAGTAGTAGTGATGGTGGTGGTAGTAGTAGTAGTGGTGGAGGTAGTAGTACTGGTGCTAGTGGTGGTGGTGATAGTACTGGTGGTGGTGGTGGTGGTAGTGGTGGTTGTACTGGTAGTGATGGTGTAGGTGATGGTGGTAGTGATGGTGGTGGTGATGATGGTGGTGGTGATAGTTATGATGATGGTGGTGGCGGTGCTTATGGTAATGATGTTGTTGTGGTAGTGGTGATGGTGGTGCTGGTGGTTATGGTGGTGTTTGTGATTACGGTGATGGTGGGTTGGTGGTGATGTCGGTGATGATGGTGGTGGTGTTGGTGGTGGTAGTGATGATGATGGTGGGCGTGCTGGTTTTAGTGATGATGGTGATGATGTAGATAGTGATGGTGATGATGGTGGTGGTGATAGTTATGATGATGACGGTGGTGGCGGTGCTTGTGGTAATAATGTTGTTGTGGTGGTAGTGGGTCGGGGTGCCACCTGGCAGATGGGAGTGGAATTATCGTGCTTGTCAGTCAGCAATGAGCGGGCCCTCATTAAAGCCTGGGTGCAACACTGCCATCCTGTTAGGTCAAAGAGGCTTTTTTCTTGTTTCCTTATTGAAGGAGAACTCTTCAAATCACAGCACATCAGGGTTCAATGGTGCTCAACCTGCATACATGGTGCTGCCGAGTTAAGTAAATGTTGTCGGACTCCTGCTACATGCAAATGTATTTAGAAAGCGGCTCCCTGGTTTTGTAGTACTGTTTAGCTTCTGCTAGGTCATTGCTTATCAACTTATGCAGATAGTTTGGAGGAATATAGCTTGTTTTATTTAATAATGCCGTTAGAGCGCATTGATTTTCATATCATTGATTATTGGACGTCAAACATATGGTAATTCTGACATATTTGTTGGAAGGAAACCCACTGGCACCACATCGGCAACTCTTTCCGATAAGCAGCAAGCGGTCATTTATATGCACTTTCCCACAGATAGGGCAGCACATACCACATCCTTTGATGAACCAGTTGTGGACCACTGGCTGGAACGGAAAATAACCCAAGCGGCAAATCGGTCCACTGGTTAATGAAGTAAGGAGTTGAAAAGATAATATACTATTGTGTAATGAGCCCCACTACCATATGGTGGTGGTGGTCTCGACTGTACTGACCCTTGCTGATAAGAAGTATCGGTAGGTGGCAGCACGCTAGCAGGAACAGTCCCTATTCAACCTATGTCAAATATCCACCCCCCACCCCCACCACACACAAACAGTTTTATCCGATAATCCTAATCATATTGGTTGTGTGCCTTTATGATGTTTCCTTCTAATTTCCACGTTTTGAACACAGTTATTTAATAATATACATTGAGAATATTGATAAAGATATAGATGAGATGTATTACTAAAACCAGAAGGTCATATTTGCCCATAACAAGAATTAATCAATATTAGCGCCGAGCAAAGTTATTGAGTCATTATTGCATAATTATATTAGCGCCCTCACGAAGGCGTTTGCATATATTGTCACTGACGTCCTATCTGGGGGTCTCGCTATGTGCATATGTTATCATCGTCACCAATGTGTTTGCACATATTATCACCGACATCCTATCTGCTGGTTTTGGTGCATGCATATATTAGCATCCTCACCAAGGTGTTTATAAATATATATTATCACTGACGTCCTATTTGGGGGTCTCGCTATGTGCATATATTAGCATCCTCTCCTAGGAGTTTACACATATTATCACTGACGTCCTATTTGGGGGTCTCGCTACATGCATATATTAGGATCCTCACCAAGGAATTTACATATATTAATACTGACGCCCTATCGGTACATGTAAATATTAGCGTCTTCACCAAGGCATCTGCATATATTATCACTGACTGTCACAAGCCATTATGAATACTAGAGGCAGAAGAATTGAGGACTTTGTGGCCAGTCATGCTATATGTATATTAAACAATGGTTTCTATATTATGTATGCATCCTGCCTATGGAACTTAATCTGCTACCCATCTCAGTATCATTGAACCAGAACTGCTGCTGGACTTTTATTGAAAGGTTTACGATAACTTCTGTGACTTTATACCCCTGTCACACTACGATATAACGGGCCAGCGAGTGGGGAATGTCAAAATCACTTATTTACGTTGAGATACGTAAAAATTCTTGCCATTGCAGGGTCAATTTGGACGTCAGTGCACCGTAGTGGACATAGGCGAAATGTCGGTCCAACGTAGTTGTAACGTGTGTCAACGAGTTTGTTTGTTTGTTTGTTGTTGTTTTATGTCCTAGCAACATCTAAGGTCATATCAGGACGGGTAGCGACTTGTGACAGTGCGCACTCATGGCAACTTTATAGTGCTGTCCCACTGGGAAACCAGGCTGCCAGCACCATGACCTGGGATCGCACTCAGTCACATTATCCTGACACTGAGCACACCAGTCCTTGCCCTATCCTAATAATGCCGAGCGCCTGGCTAGGAAGCGACAAGTATCAATTTTAAAGTCATTGGTTTGACTCGACCGGGACTCAAACCCACGACCCCACGATCTACCAGCACGGGAGACAGACGCTCTAACTCATTCGGCCATCCCGTCTGGTCGTCAACGAGTTAGACATCCCTAAAATAAAAAGGCCCAACATAAGGGTAACAACCCTCAAGCATAAATTCCTATGTGTGACTTTGAGGTAATTCGTAACGTGAGTCGACGTCAGGCCAGCGAGTGAGCAGCGTCAGTCTAACGACAGTCCAGCGTGCTCAGCATAAGACCAGCGGGAGCATCCGACCCACCCATGCCTTGGGTAAATATAAGGGTGCAGTCTGGCTCTCTCCTCACAACTCCTCCAGCATGCCTGCAAAGAACATCTCCAGCTCCACTCCGGCTAGCCTCTTTGTTATGGGAAGAGTCAAGGGCAAGGGCAGGACAGGATGACAGGGGATACTTCATCTTTACCACCACCATCTCCACCATCTCCACCATCTGCTATGATCTCCTCTCCATCTCGCCTGACTGAGGAGACTGAGGAGGCGATGGAAAGTCAGTCTATGTCTCCATCTCCTTGGTCCCGTGCCTCGTCTGCAGCCTCCACCTCCTCCAGCTCACACCGTCTCACCACAAACAAGCGGAGGGTGCAAAAGTACAACTGCACTCTGCCCGCAGCAGAGGAGGAGGTTTTGCTTGAGTTCCTGCATGACACCCCCATCCTCTGGAATGTCAAGTTCATGGACTATCAGCGGACAGACAAAAAGACAAAGCTGAGGGAGGACCAGGCAAAGAGGATGGGGAGAACTGCCACACATCTCCAGGGCTAGTTCAAAGACATGCGGGACAGCAACACGAGGCTGCATAAAAAAAAGAGTGGTGACGGGGCTCCCGAACGAACCGAAGGGAGCAGTGGATACTGGAGACTTCCTCAGCTCAGTGGTGCGACACCGGCCTGAGCCCTACAGAAGTGTAAGTACTATATATTGTAATTTGCAACCGTGTGGATATTATTTATCAGTGACCTCATTTTGGGTAAATCGATGTATAATATTTTAATTGCATTATAATTTACAATGATGTGGAATTATTTATGGTTGCAGGGGAAGCAGTCAACAAGCGGAGAGGACAATCTGTTGGCTGCTCTCAAGCACCGGCTTGATGTGTCGCAGAATCTGCTGTATTCACAGCATCCTGGTGCGGGTGATGGAGTTGGAGGTTGAAGACGAAAGGGCCGTGCAGCCAGGGTCAAGGCCGGCCACTGTCTGGCCCTCCTCCATGACTCAGCCTGTGTGGCCCCTTCTGTGACATCCTGCTATTCGTCGTCGTCACAGGTTTCCTCTTGCCCGTTGCCTAGTCAGGGGTACCAGCCGCACCCCCACCAGTGGAGACACCAACTACCACCTGGAACGCCATGGCGATCACAGAGTCAGGAGTACATGCAGCAGTACATGATGCAGCCGCTGCACCCTGTGCCGCTATAGCATGCACAGCTGCAGCAGCCGCCAACACTGAAGGCAGTGAGGATGCATCCTCAGTTTGCCCCACATACAATGTGTCTGCCTGCACCGGTGAGACCAAGACAGCCGCCTGCAGCACAAGAGACTGGGAGCTCCATCTTGGCGGCATGGGTCTCTGCCCAAGCCGTCCTCAACCAGAGTGCCAGTACGCCAGTGGGAACAACTCCGACAGCTGCGGAGAGTTTACTCAATTTATCTGGGATTTTGGGGATATCAAACGTCTCCAACCTGAACATTGAGGCGCAGGAGCTCTTTGCGCCTGGGAACATGGACACCCCCCCAAAAGGCAACTGGACACTCTCCCAAAGGCCCGGGAGAAATGAACTGACACTAGTGACAGTATTTAGTTTGTGTGCCTGTACATATGTATATATTTGTTATTATTGTTCCTGTATTTATTGTTATGTCTTGTTTTTATTGTGCAACTGTAATTTTTGTTGTTGTGCTTCTGGTAAGTTTGTAAATTGTTCTTGTTTGTAAATAAAACTATGTGTATTTTAAACTGGATTATTGGTCTCTGAGTCTTTCTGTATTAAACATTATAATATCTTTATTATAATATGTAATAATAAGTCCCCCCAAATTATAATGAAATAATTAAGGCCTTTGCCCATTAGGCATAATTATTCTGACATGTAACTTTGTCCCTAAAAAGACATTCTTCCACCCCCCTCCCCCTTAAAATAACTGACATGTAAATTTGTCAGTGTAAAGTGTGCCCTTTAAACTATAAAGTAATCTTCCCCAGAAAGTAATCTTCCCCGGATAATAATATCCCCATAAATTAATCTTCCCCACCCAAATGTATAACTGACATGTAAATTTGCAAGTGTATAATGTGACCTAAAGTAATGGTCCCCACTCAAATTTATAACTGACATGTCAATTTGTCAGTGCTAAATGTCCCCCATAAAAAATAAAGTGCGACTCCCCACCCAAATTTATAACTGACAGTTAAATTTGTCAGTGTAAAATGTCCCCCTAAAGTAATGGTCTCACCAATTTATAATTGACATATAAATTTGTTAGTATTAAATGTCCTCCCTTAGAAATTAAAGTACTACTCCCCAACCAAATTTATAACTGACATGTAAATCTGTCAGTGTTAAATGTCCCCCTTAAAATCAGTAATATTCCCCTTAAAGTAATCTTCCCCACCCACCCAAAATAATAACTGACATGTAAATTTGGGTTAAATATCAACAACAGATTGATACTTTTTATTTAAACCAAATGAGCTGTCACATTTGTACATATCACATTTTTACATATCACACAGTACATTTCACAAATGGTTAGACCCCAGTACAGAAATATCACACTGCACACACATCATTAGATCATATTCTCTGACATTCCAGCTGGGGAGTTGACCCAGTCCTTGAGGAGATTCTACTGCTCCTTTCCTGCTCTGGAGCCAGTGTTCTGGCCAGGTAGTTGTGTGGCTATGTCTGGCAGGTTTCCGCCCTCTCTCCATGCTCCGGGGATGAAATTGTGGTTGAGATTCTCTGGACGGTCTAGCTGCTGATTCTGGAGGGTCGGATATTGCATCCTCATCATGTTGTGTATGACCATGCATGCATGACGATGAGCTTGATGGTGGACGGGTGGTGCTGCATCGTGCTGAGTAGAACCTGAAAACCGTTTGCCAGGATGCAGAATGCATTCTCTACGACTCTCCTAGCTTTGAAAATCCTGTAGTTGAAGATGCATTCCTCATGCGTCATACACCTCCTGCTGTACGGCTTCATCATTGTCGGGCGTAGGCCAAAGGCATTGTCACCGATCAGGAAGTATGGTACCTTCCTCTGGCCGTTCACAATAGGCTCAGGTTCTGGGAAACCTATGGAACCGTCTTCAGTGCTCGCCTTCAGCGCAGAGGCATTGAAAACCTGTGTGTCTGATGCGGAACCGTTACCACCAACATCGGCGCAGATGAACTTGTAGTGCCATGAGAACTATGCAGTAGAATCCGTTATAGTTGCAGTACAGGGATGCACTCATTGGGGGACACCAGCAGGCAACATGCTTCCCATCAAGTGCCCCGCAGGTATGGGAGAAGTTCCATCTCCCCAAGAAGTTGTCGGAGATGGCGTGCCATCCCTCCGTAGTGGTGGGGCAGGTCATCACCTTGGAGATGTACTCTGCAATGATGGTCTTACACACCTCTCTCACGATAAGAGATTGGGTGTTGTGTGGCACCCTTCACCCAAACTTAATGGAAGCATGCATGTTCCCTGAGGACAGGTGATGCAAAGTGAGGCCAAGCTTCAGGCCAGGCTAGAGCGGCTCCCTGGACGTAGTGTATTTTGTTGTTATCCGCGGACCCACTCTGGCTAGCATCTCGTCGAACATCTGGGAAGGCATCTGCATGAAGTTGACGAAAGAAGCTTTGTCCTCATTACTGAGTTCCACCAGAAGCTGGTTGTACAAGTCAAACTGTTGCCGCCTGGCGATCCACTGTCTCACCCACAATCGCTTCGCGCGACATCTTCTCCTTCTTCTAATAAGCTGGAGATGGTGAAGTAGCAACAGGTTTGCACCATGGTGAAGTTGGAGAATGGCTAGTTGGTATTCCTGCTGGAACCTCTCAGGGACATCCATCCTCTGCGAAGAGCTGAGCTGCACTGCTGACAAGAGGACATCGGGTGCCTTTACATACTCGAAGGAATAACGTTCACACCAGGTTCGCGTACATTTGAAGAACATTGGCAGATATTACATACGTTATGCGTGCCCCAGCCATTCGTCAACTAGGTCAAGACACGTTGGACTTACATTAGACTAACGTTAGACACAGGTCAGAGACACATTAGACCTATATCGAGATACTTTAACAGCACGTTGGCAGCGCGTGGGCTGCACGTTCTTCCCGGCTCTCACTCAGTCTAACATAATGTAAAATTCTCCGATTAAGTATATATTGAGTATCGAGATGGCTAAATAAGAAACAGTACTCCCTTTATAATGCTCACCCCGGGGGAGGTAAGCATTGCCCCTTTAAGCAGAATCCCTCCCCCTTATCTTCACCCAGCCACATTGTATCTGTCAGGTTAGATAATCCCACGATAGCCAGGTGGTTGCCAGAGCTGGGTGGGAGGGGGGTGAGTCCTTAAAGCATCCAATGGTGAACTATGTTAGAGAGAGATCATGCGGGAGAGGAGTGACTGGTGTGCATGAGTGTAATAGCCAATGAGAAGGTCTCTTACATCCACTGGTGTATGTATCTGAAAACATTATATAAGTGAATAAAACTAAGCAATCAGCCTCTTATCTATCTACACTTCTGCTGGTGCTGAACTCGGATCGTGTGTTGTGTCATGTGTCCTATCTACTATGGGGTAAGCTCTAGCATGTAATATATCTAATACAGATACGAAAAGGGGGAACTTTGAATCGTACACCTTATGCAGGATATTAAGCCTTCTGCAGGATATTATGCCTTATCCCGGATATTAGGGTAGTCTAGCCTTGTTGAGCAGTACAGCTAATAGCATGAGTGAACATAATGAAAGTAACCATAACCTATGTGTACTGCCTAATGGGATCGGCCATCAATAGCATTTAAACGCCCGCATATATCGAAATGCGGGGACCCGCAAATACGGGATTTCATAATAAGTTGCCGTAGCTCAACGTAGACCGATGTAGGCTTAACGAATGTCTAATGTATCTCGACGTAAGCCTAAGGTGAGCGTGACGTAAGCCCAATGTAACCCAACGTAATAGCCGGTACGTTGAGCTACGTCAAAAGTTTTGGGTATGTCCAAAACCTTGACGTGTGTCACCGTATCTCAACGTAACTTGACCTATCTCGACATAGGCTTAACGAATGCGTAACGTATCTCAATGTTCCCCGACATATCTCAACATAATGGCCAAATTTCATGTACGTTTGTTTACGCTAGCGCGTTACGTTGTAGTGTGACAGCCCCATTAGTACTGAAAGGTTCTATTAAATTTACATAATATTCCTTCTATGTTTAACTTTGATATTTGAAGTATGAGCATTATATAATTATATATGTACGGCAGGAATATATATTTGTATGTTGGAGTTTTATTATCATTGATATTATTATTGTATTATTGACACTCACAAACACAACACAATAGTATATAATGGTATTGGAGGAGTCTCAGCTCTGGCTGGCTCCTAAACCCCCGATCACGCAATGTCAAAGCCGGCGGGCGCAAAACCTGGAATGATCGTACATTTGTACCATATCTGGAAAAAAAAATTGGGCGGATCAAAAATCTGGAATTTCAGATAAATCTGGAAGATTCTCATGTATGCATAGATTGCCGCTTATGTGACCCTACACAGCATGACCTTGTTCTGTAAATTGATAAACTGGTTCTAAAACCACACTGTGCATGTTGCTTCATTACATGTTCCCTATCGAAAGAAGCCCAATACGCCAACCAAGAACGCCATTGAATTTGATATAGCCAAGAACATACATAAGAAGGGGGATAACATTGGAGTGTTTCCTCTAGAAATATAATTCCAGTCCCACATTACTTTTTCGTTGTATTATATTCATCTGGATCTGCTTGTCTGGCGTAATAGTGAGAGTGGTTGGTTGGTTGTTGGGAGTTTTACATCCTGGCAACATCTAAGGTCATATCAGGACGGGTACCAACTTGTGACAGTGCACACTCATTACAACTTTATAGTGCTGCACCACTCCACTGGGAAATTGGAATGCCGGCACCATGACCCAATATCCCACTCAGTCACATTATCCTGACCCTGAGCGAACCAGTCCTTGCCCTATCCTATTAATGCTGAGTGCCAGGCTAGGAAGCGACAAGTATCAATTTTTATAAGTCATTGGTTTGACTCGACTGGGAACCGTTCCCTATCTCCGGCACGTGAGTCCCATGCTCTAGCGATTCGGCCACCGCCCGGTAGAGTGAAAACGGAAGCAGGTGGAAGGTGCGAAGGGAAATCCCCTGATGGACGGCAGTGACAAGTATAAATAGCCTCAACAGCTAAACATTTCTCCCAAAGGATGTCTTCGGAGAATTAAAATCGCATGTATCCAGTTATTTTGATCTCCTTCTTCAGTGAAATGCTTGGTGCAGATTCATTTAATAAAAATAAGTAGACGGAAGATTGTTTGTTTGTTGTTGTTTTACGTCCTAACAACATCTAAGGTCATATCAGGACGGGTAGACGGAAGAAGAAGACGACGGAAAAGGAAGACGATGATGGTTGGTTGTTGGTGTTTCAGGTCCTAGCAACATCGAGGAAGACGATTATGATGATGATCATGATGATGATGATGGTATAAGATGGCTGTTTGCTTTTGGAGGTCTTACGTCCTGGCAACATCTAGGAAGACGAGTTTAATGATGATGATGATGATGATGATGATGATGATGATAAGGATGGTAATGATGATGGTATAAGATGGCTGTTTGTTTTGGAGGGTTTTAAGTCCTGGCAACATCTAGGAAGACGATTTTAATTATTATGATGATGATGATGATGATGATGAGGAGGAGGAGGAGGAGGATGATGATAAGGATGGTGATGATGATAGTATAAGGTGGTTGTCTGTTTGTTGGGGTTTTACATGCTGGCGACATATAATGTCATATCAGGACGGAGTAATAATAAGAACAACAACAATTACATATAATCTAGCAAGGCTTTCTTACTAGCAAGAGTTATACCACAGTGTTGTACAATAAAAGAAAACAGTATGACATAGCTACAATCTGCTTAACAAATTTTCGGGATGCAGAAATTTCCATTACCAGAAGATTTTGATTGTTTGTTTAACGACCCCCCCCCCACCCCCCACCCCCCAGCACAAAAAGTAGACATCGGTTATTGGGGTCCATTACTAGAAGAAGCAAATTTCATTTCATAATCCACTCCACTCCACCAGTCCATTGGTTCCATCTTGCCTAACTGACACTCCACCAGTCATCTTACTGGTCAGGCCTTTCCTCCTCGCCTGGTGGCGCCATCTTGCTCTCTCCCTCGCTAGTACTCACGTCATGCCTGTATCAGACTCGCAGATAAATTTATATCTCTTTGTGTTTCCTGAGAATCGTAGAATCTATGTTACTAACCCATCGTTGTGCCTTGAATACAAATAGACTATCTGTATTGGCACACAGTTGGTGAAATGGGAGAAAATGCAAAAGGACAAGATAGCCACCTGTCGATTTGACTTGTAAAGTCTACTAAGCCACATGTTTTATTATATTTTTTTCAAACAAAAGTAACGGGTAAATATGAAGATGTATGTGAAGACTATATATTTTGCATTTTAAATTACCTATTTCTGTGCTCCTTTCATTTACCCACCCATGTTTTATTATATTTCTTCCAAACAAATGTAACGGGTAAATATGAAGTTGTATGTGAAGACTATATTTTGCATCTTAAATTAATTATTTCTGTGCTCATTTAATTTACCCAGCCATGTTTTATTATATTTGTTTAAACAAAAGTACCAGGTAAATATGAAGATGTATGTGAAAACTATATTTTGTGTCTTAAATTATGTATTTCTCTGCTCATTTAATTTACGCAGCCATGTTTTATTATATTTTTTAAAACAAAAGTAGCGGGTAAATAAATATGAAGATGTATGTGAAGACTATATTTTGCATCTTAAATTAATTATTTCTGTGCTCATTTAATTTACCCAGCCATGTTTTATTATATTTTTTCAAACAAAAGTAACGGTTAAATATGAAGATGAATGTGAAGACTATATTTTGCGTCTTAAATTAACAATTTCTGTGCTCATTTCATTTAGCCCACCATGTTTTATTATATTTGTTTCAAACAAAAGTAGCAGGTAAATATGAAGATGTATGTGAAGTCTATATTTTGCATCTTAAATTAACAATTTCTGTGCTCATTTCATTTACGCAGCCATTCGGCACTTTTTTTCTAATGGGTTCTTCTTCACCCCTACTGTACAGAACAGTGCGGGGTGAATCTTTTATCTAGGTTTTACCCAGAGTGCAATGCCCGTCGAGCCGACAAACCTTTTCGCTGCGCAGCGCTTCACTAAATCAAGACTTTGACAGCTAGAGCCATGGTTCTCTGTCCGTGACAGGTGAGAGCAAAGTCAAGTCCGAGGCTGCCGCTTCCGTCCACTGCCATCCACTTTCGGCACGCATGTCGAAGGTCACATGATTACGGCATGTCATGTGACTACAGCTTCCCCCCCCCCTGTTTCTATCGCTCTCTCACTCACTCTCTCTCTCTCTAGCACTCTCTCTCTATATATATACATAGCCACCTGTTCATCAGAATCTACTGTCAAGGCAGTTATATATCCAACTGCTTCTCTCTCTCCCCCTCTCTTGCTGTCTAGATATATATATATATGTGTGATGCATAAGCATTATACAAGTATAATTAATCAGAAGCTTTCACACCATATTATATTCTAACTCATCTACTATACTAATCTGTATAATTATTCGGAAGCTTTCACACCTTATTATATTCTAACTCATATACGATATACTAATCTATTATGAAATTGTTCATCTATTATGCAACCGGGCCGAGTGTATTACCCCCCTGCCTTCAAACGCTGTAACTTGTCTGGCGGCGCTCACTCACTTTCTCTCATTATATATATATATATATCATTTTCTCTTTCTTTCGCTTTCGAGAGCTATTTCAATAATGGATGTATAAACTCTTCCAGGTGACTGTGATAGATGATAGGACATGCCAAGCATAGTGCATGCCCACTTAGACTATTACTTGAAATGAGAGCTAAGTACCACAGCGCCTAATGCTGCTGCATACAACTGGTAAGGTTGCACGAAAGTATTCTGATAGAGACTTACAGCAGAGGATATGCACCACTTCCACTCAGCTTGACCTTAGATGTTGCCAGGAGGAAAATCTCCAACCACTCAGCTGGTTAGGAGATAAAGTAGGCATAGCCAGAGTCTTACCGTATTTGCATAGTCCGATAAAAGCATCAAAGCAATTATCTAGATTTGATTCTACATATTTAACTTAGATACTGGTGCGCTTATTAAGCCATTGTCGCCACATAGAAGGGAATACTGAGGCAATTTAATAGCATATGTTACTACAGAAGCCTATGATGTCAAAGTTGTGGCATGCATGCCAACATTAACTTTGCATGGTTGCGCTTCAAATATTTCAAAAGTTAACCATTTAAAATAAAAGTTACTTCAAGCTAGAGTAAGGTAGATTATAACGATCAATTTGATATATTTATCTCAGCAAATGACAGAAACTCAAAACCATCGGACTATGCAACTTTAACCTAAAGCAAGGTAGATTATAACGATCAATTTGATATATTTATCTCAGCAAATGACAGAAACTCAAAACCATCGGACTATGCAACTTTAAACGAAAGCAAGGTAGATTATAACGATCAATTTGATATATTTATCTCAGCAAATGACAGAAACTCAAAACCATCGGACTATGCAACTTTAAACGAAAGCAAGGTAGATTATAACGATCAATTTGATATATTTATCTCAGCAAATGACAGAAACTCAAAACCATCGGACTATGCAACTTTAAACGAAAGCAAGGTAGATTATAACGATCAATTTGATATATGTATCTCAGCAAATGACAGAAACTCAAAACCATCGCACTATGAAACTTTAAACGAAAGCAAGGTAGATAACGATCAATTTAATATATTTTTCTCAGAAAAAGACGACAGAAACTAAAAACCATCGGACTATGCAACTTCAAACGAAAGCAAGGTAGATTATGACAATCAATTCAATATATTTATCTCAGAAAAAGACGACAGAAACTAAAAACCATCGGACTATGCAACTTTAAAGCTACATAGAATATTCAGGTCAGGAATACACGATAGAACCACGTGACCAGACCTCTAACAGCACAGCCTCGATCTGGGTCAGCAATGAGAAAGCGCAGATGTCAGTTGCCTCAGGTGTGTGGGGCTGGCTGATCAATCCTGTCTCGTCCAACCACGTGACTTACAGCAGATATCTCGCCAGAAATATTGCTACATCTCATTGGCTGTCCAGCAAGAGTGACAGCTACTTCAGCCCACTCTGATAGGTTCACAAGAGCCGTGTTTACACGGGAAATTGTGAAACGTTCTAGACAAAGCGATTTATATGAGGCGTTTTTGAGGCGCGTTTACACGGACAGAGTTTAAAAAGTGTTTTGGCGCCGGGAACCAGCAGCATGTGGTGCGCATGTAGCCGGCGAGCACTGCTATGTGTTTAGTTTACACTCATCGTTTCGTCTCAGATGTAGCTGCTACGTTAATATCGCTTGGAATTTAAGGTTAATTTAATTAAATTTCATTATTTGAGGATGTAATTCTGTTAAATATGATCGCATTTAATAGATTTCGGCCTAATCGGGCCCTAACACTGCCGGGCACAAGCGACTAGTTACTGCTCCCCCTGTTGCCGGCAAGCCCTACTATTTTATACTATCACCGCCCGGGAACCAGCTGAATCGCTTCAAATAAACCACCTCGCGAGGTGGTATAGATGAAGCGTTTCATATGAATCGATTCAGCCCTAAAACGCCTCAGAGTTGCGTTTACACACCAAATGTGAGTCGATCTAGGCAAGTCGTTTTATATGAAGCGTTTTAAATTGCCCGTGTAAACAGGGCTAAGGAAATATTCATAGTAACCGTAACACCACTGCCAGCTTCATCGATGATGAGACCCCCTTTAAAGGCAATCTAATGTCCTGGTTCTTTCTTCGGCCCTTATCTTGTCGCTATTGATTATGACCGTGCTTTATTTAGGCCCGCATTAATCTTGACGCATACAATACCTTTGGCGAAGCTCTCTCTGTCTAATCATGTGGCTCGCCTGATTGGATATGAAATAAGGTTGTCCTTTGTTGGCAGCCTATTGTTGTTGTGTTTTGGGGTTGTTGTTTTTTGTTGGGGCGTGGGGTATTTATAAAATAATAAAATTGGGCGGGGGGTTTCTTTTTTTTCTTGGGGGGGGGGGGGGAACAAGTAAGGAGAGGATGAGGATTATTTTCCAAGTTAATTAGATAATTAGATATTAACTATAATCCCTTTTTGGAGTAATCAATAGTCGCTGGCTGGCCACAAGGACACACATATACAAATCTGTGGCCAAATGATGGCAACCAACCCTCTTGACGCAGACCTACACAGTGCCAGGTCACTCAAGCTACCTCATAAACAACCCACAGGGACCTTGCAAGCAACACAACTGATAACAACAGGTAAACATGTATTTTATAGGATAGTGGGATTAATACGAAGCATAGATTCCTGCCACAACTAAATTTGTCACGTGATCACCCATTAAATACCAAGGTGAATTGGAAAGTTCTCTGTGGCGGCATGGTTAGAGTGTCTGACTTTTTTCTAGATTGGACTCCTAATCTGAAGGTCGTTGATTCGATTCCTCATGCCATCACCTCTGCCAATTTGGATTTCCACCACTGTGTATAACTTACAGCATCATCAAAGGCCAGTTGCTCTCATACCATGTCTGCGGTGTGGGAGGTTAAAAATCCTTTCAGTCGGTAAAAGTGTAGGCTCAGATTTTCTATCGACCAACTGTCTAGTGGTGAAACCAACTCTATTCAGACTTATCCATGTCCAGTAAATCATCAAGAAGATGGCAGGATCCCATGAAATAGAATGCTAGACGCATCTGTTTCCAAGATGTGCAATCGATAATTTCCACTCGACCCGCCCTCTGACGTCAATGGAAGAACTAATGTTGTTATTAGCAAGTCACTGTACAGCACACAGTAGATAAGGCCTTATACTAGTTATAGAATATTTCTATCAGGATCCTGCCCTGTGACGCAAGTGAGGAGCACTAATATGGTAGGTAGCATCACACTGTGCACCACGCTCTGTGAGGAAAAGGTTGGTTGGTGGGGCGGGGGGGGGGGGGATGGAGTGGGAAAAAGAGGGGGGGGAGACCGACGGAGAGGAGGACGTGGAGAAGGAGGAAAAGGAGTGGGTGTATGGGGAGGAGATAGAGAAGAAGAGGAGGGGGATGAGAAGAGGAAGAGGAGGAGAGAAGGAAGTGGAGAAGGAGGAAAAGGAGTGGGTGTATGGGGAGGAGATGGAGACGAGGAGAGGGATGAGAAGAGAAAGAGGAGGAGAGAAGGAAGTGGAGAAGGAGGAAAAGGAGTGGGTGTATGGGGAGGAGATGGAGAAGACGAGGAGTGGGATGAGAAGGGAAAGAGGAAGAGAAGGAGGATGGGGAAGAGGAGGAAGTGGAGAAGGAGTGGAGGTGGAGAAAGATGAAAGGGAGTGGGGTAATAGGGAGGAGATGGAAACGAAGAGGAGGGGGAGGGGATGAGGACGAGGAAGAGGATGGAGGAAAGGAGAGTAAGTGGAGAAAGGAGGAGGAGAAGGAGTGGGATGGGGAGGAGTTGGAGAAGAAGAGCAGGGGGGGGAGATGAGGAAAAGAGGAGGAGGAGGAAAGGAGTGGTGTGGGAGGAGATGGAGATGGAGAAGAGGAGGGGAATGAGGAAGGAGGAGAGAGAAGAGAAGGAGATGGGGGAGAGGAGAAGGAAAGGAGAAGGATGTGGAAATGGGGATGAGATGGAGAAGAAGAGGAGGGGAAGAGGAAGAGAGAGAGAGGAAGTGTAGAAGGATGAGAAGGGAGTGGGGGATGGAGAGGAGATGGAGAGGAAAGGGGGAGGAGGGAGAGGAGTAGGTGGAGAAGGGGGCGAGGTGGAGACGGGGGAAAAGGAGTGGGGGATGGGGAGGAGATGGAGAGGAAAGGCGGAGATGGGGAGGAGAGAGAGGAGTAAGTGGAGAAGGGGACGAGGTGGAGAAGGGGGAAAAGGACCGGGGATGGGGAGAAGATGGAGAGGAAAGGGGGCAGGGGGGAGAGGAGGAAGTGGAGATGGGGAAGAGGTGGAGAAGGAGGAAAAGGAGTGGGGGATGGGGAGGAGATGGAGAGGAAAGGGGGAGATGGGGAGGAGAGAGAGGAGTAAGTGGAGAAGGGGACGAGGTGGAGAAGGAGGAAAAGGACCGGGGATGGGGAGAAGAACCCCAAAACACTAACATAGAACCTTAAGAAAACAACTAACATAGTAATAAGAATAGAACAAAAATACAATGCCAAGAGGGCCCAAAAAAAACCTAACATAGAATACTAAACGTACCAACAGACTATCTATCTGCTACTGAAATGCAGACAATCAAATAACTTATCAGCAGCTACTGTTTGGTAAGACAACACCAACACTACCGCTGGCCAGCATTGAAAACAAGCCTGGGTACCCAGGCTTACATGCTATGGACAGAATAAATACAGCCTCAATAAATTTAAAAAAAAAAAAAAAAAATGGAGAGGAAAGGGGGCAGGAGGGAGAGGAGGAAGTGGAGATGGGGAAGAGGTGGAGAAGGAGGAAAAGGAGTGGGGGGATGGGGAGGAGATGGAGAGGAATGGGGGGAGGGAGAGGAGGAAGTGGAGAATGGGGAGAGGTGGAAAAGGAGGAAAAGAGAGGAAGAGAAGGAGGGAGTGGAGGGAGGAGGAGGTGGGAGAGGGTGGGGAGGAGGAGCTTGAAGGGGAAGGGGGAGGAGGAGGAGGAGGAGGAGGCACACGAGGAGGGGGATAGACACGGGGACAATTAAAGCTGCATAGTCCGATGAAAATATCAAATTTTCAAAGCCCAAACAATTACCTAGTTTTGATTCTACATATTAAACTTAGATACTAGTGCACTTATAAAATATTTGTGACCACATAGAAGGAAACACCAAGGCAATCTCATATAATCTGTTACTGCAGAAGCCTATGGTCTCAGAACTTTGGCGTGCTTGCCGAAACTAGTTTAGCATATTTGCACTTCAAATATCCCAAAAGTTAGCCATTTAAAATAATAGACTACATCACGGTTCCAGCGGCGCGATGCATTGTGGGATGCATCAGAGCAAAACAAAGCTACGAGAAGCACATGGCACATGCTAATACACTGGGTGCAGCTATGAAATGTGCTAGTTTCAGCTCATCTAAGCTCTTGTTTAATACATAGAATACCAACTAAAAAAATATATATAATAAATTAAGATATTAATCTGTTATCCAGCATTGCATTTACATCAATATAACCAGCACATCTTATGCCATGTGCATTTAGATTTAGACAAATCTAGGCAGTCAGACTCGTGTTAGAGCCATAGCCAGAGTCAGTTTTATTTATTTTATTCATGTTTTTATTTATATTATATGGTTTATGGAGAGTTGTGCCTTAAACATATGCATTATATTATTATATTGCATCCTTCCGTCCATGTTTATGCCAAATTGTTATGTATTTCTAGTTATTTTGAATAAAATGCCAGTTTTGCCCCACCCCTATCAGCAAACTCAATGGGCGTACACCTTTGCTTTGCTCCCAACACCGTTTTCAGCGCATGCGCAGTCGGAACCGTGATGTAGTCAATTAACTTCAAACGAAAGTAAGGTACATTATAACGATCAACCTAATATATTTATCTCAGAAAATGAGAGAAACTCAAAACCATCGGACTATGCAACTTTAAGTAACGTGTTAGGAAGCCAGGGACAGCTTTTTAGCGATCTCTAGTCTAAATCTCCACATTAACCCACTTACTACTAACAAACAAAGACCGTTAGAAACATACTGAGAGGTCGGTGCAGACTACTACAATACCAACATTTAAATGTGGCATTCCCATTTAAAACATAACAAATATCGACCAAAATGAGGAGGTGGCATGTTTTGGCTTAATTTATTGTCGTTCTACATCCTACCAACATTTCTCGTCCTGATATGACCTTAGATGTTGCTAGGACGTAAAACAACCAACACACAAACAAACCTACCGACATTTCTCGTCCTGATATGACCTTAGATGTTGCTAGGACGTAAAACAATAAACAAACAAACCTACCAACATTTCTCGTCCTGATATGACCTTAGATGTTGCTAGGACGTAAAACAACAAACAAACCAACCTACCAACATTTCTCGTCCTGATATGACCTTAGATGTTGCTAGGATGTAAAACAACAAACAAACAAACCTAGCAGCATTTAGGGGCATACCAAGACGGCTAGCTTACAAACTTGTGATAGAGCGTACTTACACCAGCTTTATAGTGCCTCCCAACTGGGATACCGTAATACTCTTTTTGTGTTTCAGATATAATCAGGGAATGTGACTCTGTAACGTTGATTTATGCAACTTTTACATAACAATCAAAAATGTAGACGGTCATCTAATGATCGATGTCACAACTTTTTAAATGAGAATACAAATCCAACATAAATAGAACCGCACTAAATGAAATCTGAGGCCTGGATATCAACCTCATTTCATATAAGCCTTAAAGCCGCATCGTGCGTTGAAAGCATCACATTTTCAAAAGCAAAACACTTACCTCGATTTGATCCTACATATCTAACTTAGATACAAGAACACTTTTTGATCCTTTTGACTTTACGAGTTTTAAGCAAGAGGTGTCAGAAAGGTTACCACAGGGATAACTGGCTTGTGGCAGCCAAGCATTTATAGCGACGTTGCTTTTTAAGCTTCCGGTCTAAAGACCCAGTCACACCTAGCCGGACGAGCCCCGGATTTTTAGCCGGACCACCCCCGGACCACCCTGGACCGCCCCGGATGAAATCGCTATTTATGGTCGTATTTGCCTCGCTCTCACACCTACCCGGATGAGCCACGGTCCACAGCCACGGATTAGTCCCGGATCAGCCCCAGATCGGCCCCGGACAACCCCCGGACGACTCCCGGACAACCCCCGGACTACTCCCAGAGTATAAAATGACCCGGACTGCCCCGGACGAGACACGGATGACCCCCGGACAACCCGGATGAGTCACAGATCACACACGGATGATGCCGATTAACCCCGGATTGCAATATTCCCCGGATCTCCCTGGATGTTTTAAACATTTAAAAACATCCGGGGCCAACCCCGGATGAGGCCGGACCAGCCACGGATCACCAAGGATTACCAAGGACCAGCCACGGATTAGCCATGGATCACGCTGGATCGCCACGGACCATGCCGGATCACGGTCTGGGGCTCGACCGGCCCCTGATCCGGGTAGGTGTGACTGGGGCTTTAGGAGATACTAAGTCAGTTTAATAGAACATGTTACTGCTGAAGCCTATAGCCGTGTTCACACGGGGAAGTTAATTCGATTCATATAAATCGCCTTGCCTAGTTTTGCTCACATTTGGCGTCTGAACGCGCGGCTGAGGCGGTTTAGGGCTGAATCGACTCATATAATTCGGATTTTATAAACCACCTCTGTAGGTGGTTTATATGAACCAAATTTTATGATTCAACTTATATCGCCCATGTGAACGCAACCGACTCACTTGAGGCGGATTAAGGACGCCACACTATATAATATAATTTGATCTATGAACCGGCTAGAGGTGTATAGATATTTTGTTCATGATTTATTTTTAGGTTTTCACTGGCCAATAGAAGTTTTGATCATTCCAAAACAATACAATATAGTCCATACATATCTAGGTCGAACCCACACTCTCTCGTGGCGACGTTGACTAACCGAAACTGGCGCTGGTTAGTATGGACTTGCTCATGCGCAGATATCGATTTCCAATTTAAACCGCCCCAAGTACTCGGTGCGTGTGAACGTGCCACTAGTTCGATTCATATAATTTGCCTTGTCTAAATCGGTTTAAACTTTTCCCGTGTGAACACGGCTTAAGTTATCAGAATTTTGGCGTGCTTGCCAAAATGAATTTGCCATGTTGCCATGTTTTCATTTGAAAATATCTCCAAAGTTAACCATTTAAAATAAAAGTCACTTCAAACTAAAGTAAAGTAGATCATAATAATGAACCTAATACAAGTATCTAAAAAAAAAACACTATAGAAACTCAAAACCAACGACTGCAACATTAACTAAATAAAACACTGTTTGTGGGACACATAGTTGACTGTATGCTTGTACATTCTCTAGTAAAGTGACGACCTGATAATAATATGACACAATAAGATCTGAACAATTCTCGTCGTGATTATGGCCTTTGCTGACTAACAACTATTTGTGGGAACCATAAGGAGTTAGAGAGATTTAAATGTGTGCTTCCTAGTGACCCCCTTAGTAACTAGTCAGGGGAATAATTACCCGACGTGTGGGGAGATTAAGGCCCTGTCACATTACGGCGTATGGCGGGAGCGTATTGAAAACCTACGTAGGTCCTGCGCGTGCCGGCCTATGATGACATTTGGTGACCTTTCGGGTGGTTTTGAGCGTATGTGGAACCTACGAGGAGCGTACGAGGAGCGTATGAGGAGCGTATGGGAGCATATGGGAGCGTGCTGTGACATTTTTTGACAGTATGGGCCATACGCCCTCATAGGTCGAGTTTTTTTGAGCATGCACAAACAAATTTGGACGGACGGATTTAAGAAAGCGTATGGCGGCGTATGCCTCATACGCTTCACATACGCCGGCATCTGGCGGCGTATGAGTAGCGTATGAGTAGCGTATGCGTAGCGTATACGGCGTATGCCGACGTATATGACGTAACACGCTTACGCCGCCATACGCTCCCGCAAAAAACCCTAATGTGACAGCCCCTTTACCGGTTTAAATCTGGCAAAGCTTAGCAAGATCAATCAATCAATCAATAGTTCCGTCCTCTAGTCGAGGGTTGGATGCAATGGTTCTCCACTTGTCCCGATGGTGTGCTGCTCTGATAGACTGTGCATAATTCAAGCCTGTCCACTGTGAAATATTTGTAAACCATGATGTTCTTGGTCTCCCTCTCCCTCTGCTGCCATTCACCTTCCCTTCCAACAATGTACGGTATATTGAACTCTGACGAATGATGTGGCCAAAATAAATAAGTTTCTTTGTCTGTATAGTGGCAAACAAGCGTTTCTTATTTTAAATTTTTCTGAGAACTTCTTTGTTGGTAGCAAGATCACTATGATATAAATATACACATAGTCACATTATCCTGCTAGGACCAGATGGGATGGCCGAATGAGTTAGAGCGCCTGTCTCCCGTGCTGGTAGATCGTGGGGTCGTGGGTTCGAACCCTGGTCGAGTCAAACCAATGACTTAAAAATTGATACTTGTCGCTTCCTAGCCAGGCGCTCCGCATTATTAGGATAGGGCAAGGACTGGTGTGCTCAGTGTCAGGATAATGTGACTGAGTGGGATACCAGGTCATGGTACCGGCGGCCTGGTTTCCCAGTGTGACAGCACTATAAAGTCGCCATGAGTGCGCACTGTCACAAGTCGGTACCTGTCCTGATATGACCCTAGATGTTGCCAGGACGTAAAACAACAACAAACAAACAAACATTATCCTGCTACTGAGCAAAGCAGTCCTTGCCCATTCCTATTAATGAGGAGCGCCAGACGAGGTAGCGGTAAGTGTCAATTTTGTAAGTCATTTGTTTGAGTCAGCCGAGATTATAATTCCCCACCTTCCGCATGGGAAGTCAGCGCTCTACCGATTCGGCTACCACGTCTGATGTCTCGAAGTGGATCAAGGTTGCTAATGCCTGGTACAGACCTACCGTTTGTGCGCACACACCTACCGTATACGATCTAAAACTGCCCGTTTCGCACACAAAAATTGCAAGGTGTGCGCTCCCCGCGCACACCTAGCGATTGCGATTCGCACATAAAACCTCAGTTTTAGGGCTAAAACCAGCCGATTACGATTGCGATTCGCGATTCGAAAAACGAATCGGCCCGTTTTCAGTTTTAAGCGGGTCGGGTCGAGTCGCGAGTTTTAGTGCGCGAATCCTATACGTGAGGTGTGTACTAGGCATTACACTGGTTAAGATACTTGGACCGAATAGTAAGTACGACTCTATTTCTGTTGTGTTAGTTTAAGTCATGCTCGGGGTCTGGAGTTATATATCTTTGCAAATCCCCTCACCCACAAACTTCGGCCAGAATATGGAAGAGTGTTGCATTGTTTCAGTGCGTACACTACTAGAATATTTGCAACCATAAACCATGAAGCTATCTAGGAAAGGCAAATCATTTATGGTGTACATTTTTGTTGTTGGTAAAACATTTTCAGTGAAACTCATCAGAACATACATTTTTCAGCGCCGAGGCACTGGTCTTCCGACCATTTAAATTCCATTGTAAATAGATAGTTCAGCAGGTACTTAGGTAGGGTATATTAGTAGGTTAACAAGGAGATTAGTGTGTTTGTGGGTTATCTATAGTGAGTTCAGTATTATGGGCTAAGGGGCTATTGGACGTCAAACATATAGTCATTCTGACATATTTCTTTGGAGGAAACCTGCTTCCACCACATAGGCTTCTCTTTCCGATAAGCAGCAAGGGGTCTTTTATATGCCCTTTCCAACAGACAGGACAGCACACACCACAGCCTTTGATGAACCAGTTGGGGACCACTGGTCGGAATGGGAAATATTCCAAACTGTCGATGTGTCCACTGAGCAGGATCGATAGGATGACCCACACCTTCACAGGTGGACACACAACCGCCTGAGCTGCGTCCTGCTCCCTGACCCATAAGTCAGTGAACCTCGTCTCTGATAGAATTTCCCATTGAGAACCCTGAGCACATATTGGACAGGGACCAGTGTGGTGAGTCGGCCACCATCAACTCTCTTGACACATAGTTGATTGTGTGCGTTTAAATACTCTATGTAAAGGCGATGGACTAATAATAATACAACAGAATAAGATTTGAACACTTCTTTCCATCGGTAGAGCATAGGCATCCCATGCGGAATGTAGCTAGTTCAATTCCCAGTCGAGTCAATCCAATGACTTGCAAAATCGATACTTGTCACTTCCTAGTCAGGCGCTTGGTGCTATTAGGATAGGGCAAGCACTGGTTGGCTCGGTGTCAGGATAATGTGACTGAGTGGGATATCAGATCATGGTGGTGGCGGCCTGGTCTCCCAGTGGGAGAGCACTATAAAGTTACCATGAGTGTGCACTGTCATAAGTCGGTACCCGTCCTGATATGACCTTAAATGTTACCAGGACGTAAAACTCCAACAACCAACCTGTTATGCAAGTATGAAGGTGCGCAAGAGAATTCCTGTTATTATTCCTTATCACTTGCTATACGATGTCCTTATTACCTGTTATTCAATGTCATACTGTGTCTGGCCCCCACCATCCATACAACCGGTGGCGCCGCCACCGGTACTAATCCGAACTAGAGGCGCGATTCTGTACCATTCATACCTAATACCTTTTTTTTAGGCCATCATATTCCCTATGCCAGAGAATATATATGTATCTCAACCCACACTTTATCATGTCTCTTATTTGTGCTATGGACAGACTTTATATGTGTGATTAGAAAGGAGGCAGCATGCGACAGAGTGGTAGACTGGGTTATTTGGCCTGCAGCTATGTAAGGCCACTGACAAGTTAATGTGACATTACAATGGCCAACAGTTTCCTTTTGTCGTGGCTTTTAAAATATAAAATGGCATCCATCAACCTCTCAAGAATAGGCAGCTGAAGAAAAGATAATGTGGGCGGGGGAGGGAGGGGGAGGGGGAGAAGTGGGGGGGAGAAGAAGGGGAGGGGGAGAGGGAGGGAAGAGGAGGGGGAGGGGGAGAGGGAGGGAGGGGGAGGGGGAGAGGGAGGGGGACGGAGGGGGATGGGGGAGGGAGGGAGAGGGTCGGGGAGGGAAGGAGATGGGGAGAGAACTAGAACAACGTGGTGGGAAGTTTTTTTAATTAATTATGTCGCTTCACAATTGGTTGTGTCACCGCTGGTTCTCTGATGGCGGTGAACTAGCTTCCGGTCAGTGGAGGGAAGGAGGGATTATTGTGGAACAAAAATATGTGTTTTCACCACAATATGTAATATGACCAGGCACTAAATATTCAGATGTTCGGGATTGCTCGGGATTGGAATAGTGGAATCGGAATAGTTGTAAAATATTCCGATTTAATGCATTGGTGGGGGAATGTAAATGTTCTATTACTGATCGGGTATACATGACCAGGTGCGTGTATGTGTATATGTAGGTGCTGGTGGTGCCTGAGTGAGATGTAAATAGACATAGTGGTGCTGGCAGGGCTGTGAGTAAGGGGCACTCAGAGCCTAACCCCTCCCCCCTCTGCTAGGTAGGATCACCACACTCAGGCTCAAGGCAGGTGGTGACCAGGGGAGCCACACAGCTTGGTGGTGGTGGGCAGATCACTGGTAACCATGGGGACCAGGAATGCTGGATCCCTATTGGTAGAGCTAAGAATGATATGGGGAAAAGGGTGTGGTGATACTCTACAATGAACCCATGTACCATATAAATAATAAACCAGAGGGCTTGACTCTCTCTCTTCTTTTACACTTTATACTCTTCCTTTCTCTTTGCCTGTATTGATTTCACTATAGCCTGCCTACACAACCACAGATTCGAGCCGGAGACTTTACACAGTGTCATGGGGGTGTTGAAAATTGGAACTAGTATGACGACAGCAGGATTTGAACCCACACCTCTTGCCATTCTGGGGCTAGAATACTAACCATTACACTACCTAGGCTCCCTAATACAATCACCCTATCCACGTCTAATTGTCTACATGGCCACTTGCCTGAGAGGTCACTGATGTCTACTACTACATTTACTACAAAGCAATATTTAGTGATTTTCCTCTGGCACTAGTAGTGCCATTCAAGGATGTAGAACTAGAAAGCACCCCAGTATTGGACAATAATTGCATTTAATGTGCCCCGCCATAGACAGGCCAAACAAACAGCTTACTAGCCTTTTGTTCAGCTATTTTCTGTATGTTATTTGTTTTTCTGTTTTTTTAAATACATTTTAAAATTTGTTTAATATATTAATATGGTGTTCTCTGTGGCAGAGTAGTAGAGTGTCTGACTTTTTTCTAGGTCGGACTCCTAATCTGAAGGTCGGCGGTTCGATTCCCCATTCCCCCACCTCTGCCACTTTGGATTTCCACCGCTGTGTATAACTTACAGCGTCATCAAAGGCCGGTTGCTCTCATACCATGTCTATGTGGTGTGGGAGGTTAAAAATCCCTTTGGTCGGTAAAAGTGTAGGCTCGGGCTTTCTATCGACAAACTGTCTAATGGTGAAAACAAGTCTATTCAGACTTATCCATGATATGCAGTATAAATCTTCAATCAATACAAAATATAAAAAGAAATAGAAGATTGTTTTGTTTAATGGCAGAACTATCGGTGTTGAGCAAGGTGCCGTGTGTCGGTGGATTGCGGCTAGGGAACCCAGCCTCGCCTGAACACTCGGGCAAAAGTGTCGGGTTCTCGGCCGAATCGATCGAGCCTGTCACGTGATGTGATCACATTGCGCCACGTGACGTCACCCTAGCTCGGCTGCGTTATCTGCTGCAACCGGGTCGACCGGTAAATGTTTTCCTAAGATATCAATGAATGATCTGTGTGGTTTTGGTTCTGTGGGTGAAATTCTCCCTTTGAAACATAGTTGATTGTGTGTGTTTACTTCTCTGTAAAGTTTGTTTGTTGTTGGAGTTTTATGTCCTGCCAACATCCGAGGTCATATCAGGATGGGTACCGACTTGTGACAGTGCGCACTCATGGTGAAATCAGGGCGCCGGCACCATGACCCGATATCTTCCAGACTGATGGGAAACTACTTAATTTGAAATGGCCTAAAGCAACAAACAATAAGATCAAATGCACTTATCGGAGACCTGCTGATGACTGTGCTCTGGTTATTCACAGCGAGAATGACCTTCAAGAAATCAAGGATACATTCTGCCTGAAGAATACAGAAGCGATGTGACAACATGCTCCAGGAAAAGTACACACTCCGCCAAACATAACCATCGATGGAACAACTCTGGATGGGGTTGACAAGTTCACCTATCTAGGCAGCGCGCTATCTCACAATGTTCACATTGACGATGTAATTACTCAGCATCTATCTAAGGCATGTGCTGCTTTTGGAAGACTAGACGACCAAAGTCTTGGATAAATGATGTCTCAAGCTTCAAACGAAGCTTAAAAAATACGAGGCTGTAGTTCTCAGATCTTTACTCTATCTACACCTGTGTATCATGGACAAAATACCATCATCATAATAAGCAACTAAACCATTTCCACTTAAGCTGTCTCAGGAAAATTATGAATATCAGGTGGCAGGATAAGATCACAGACACTGAAGTCTTAGAGAGAGCAAACATGGTCAGCATTGACTACATGGTCATGAGAGCACAACTCGGGTAGGATGGGCCTGTAGTCAGTACGGATGAGGATAGAATACCCAAATCTCTCGTCTACTTTAAACTTGTAAAAGGACACAGAAATTAAGGTGGTCGGAGAAAAGGTTCAAGGACTGCCTTAAATAAAATTTGACGAAATGTAATCTCAACACTGAAATCTGGGAAATAGTAGCCAAGGACAGGAGTCAATGGTGTGCGTCTATTCGCAAAGGCACAGCACAGTTTGAAACTGATTGCATAGCTCAAGCTAAATAGAAACGTTAGCAGAGGAAAGATCGTCTCCTCCACCTACTAGATTCTCTGACTGCAGCTAAACACAAATGCCCAACGTGTCACTGCACATTCCAAGCACAAATTGGACTCATTAGTCATCGACGAGCTCACAACAAATGATTAGTTGCTGTCATCATTGCCACTGGACAATGAAGAATGAGAAGACTTAAGCTGCGAACACACTGGACACGGACATCACGTGGTTCTCAGGCGGACGTCATGCAGCAAAAATCTAAATGTATGTATCAAAGAGAAGCCGAACACACTGGCACGGGGGGTTCTCACACGGGCGTCACACGGCAGGATAGGATCGCTTTTGGAGCGATTTTTGCCACTTGATTCGTGGTGCCGCTTGGCTTTTGATTGACTTTTCCCAACTTTTCCCGACTATGCCCAACTTTGTCCGACTTGACTTTACGGGACTTGAATTTACGTGACTTGATTTTACCCGACCTGACTCGGGTAAAGTCAGGTCGGGTCAAGTCAGGTTGGGTAAAGTCTGGTCGGGTAAAGTCAGGTCGTGTAAAGTCAAGTCATGTAAAGTCAGGTCAGGTAAAGTCAAGCCGTGTAAAGTCAAGTCATGTAAAGTCAAGTCTTGTAAAGTCAAGTCATGTAAATTCAGGTCAGGGAGAGTGAGGTCGGGGAGAGTGAGGTTGGGTAAAGTCAAGTTGGGTAATATATATATATAGGGTTTTTGCCGCGTGCCATACGCGTCCAGTGTGTTTGCTATTTCCGTGTGAGAACCGCATGCTGTCCGCTTGTACTTGACGCACGCACGACGCACGCGTCTTGTCTGTCCCTAGCTTAAGAAGAATATATATAATATATATTATATAATATATATATAGTATATGTAAAATGTGTGGGTGTGTGCAAGTATACAAGTGGAACTCTATTTACTCAGTCCTTTCCGTTCCAGTGGGAACCTGAAGGCGAGGCACTCTAGATTCCCGTGTTCAGACCTGCGCACCCGGGAAAAACACTATTAGTGTTCTGAAAGTCATTTTCGGTATTTTAGAGTGACTTTCAGTATGTTTTTCAGAGACTTTCAGTAATACTTTTAGTCTTTGTACAGACGCGATCAGTAACTTTTAGTGCGATAAAAATACACCCACGTACATTTTATGGGTGAATGTTTAAAAACAAGAACAAAATTGATCCACATATGTACATAGTTTAATATGAAAATAAAATACAAAGAGGATAGCACCCCGCAAAAAACACTATATGTACATCACATAATTATATGGGCACAGTATGTCATTGTTCCGTAACCGCAATCCACCGACACAAAGCACCTTGCTCAACACCGATAATTCTGCCATTAAACACACAAATCTTCTATTTCTTTTATTTCTGGTTATTTCTTGTTATTTTTTGTATTAATATATTTGTTTTAATCCTTTTAAAATTTTAAAATATATTTCTTTATTTATGAGGCTTTAGAGAAATTATATCGTTTGTCATCACTATGAGGCTTTAGAGAAATTTTAAATATAAAAGTAGAATAACAAACTCACAAACACAATTTAAAAAAAATATCACAAAGGACAATTTCAATCGTCTCAAATCATTTTCCGTATTTAGTAACAATTTCTGTAACAAAGGCCGAGAAAGCGTATTTCCGTATTTAGTAGGTGCCAATTTCCGTAACAAAAACCGAGAAAGCGTATTTCCATATTCTAGTTAGCGCAAATTTCTGTAACAAAGGCCGAGAAAGTGTATTTCCGTATTTAGTAGGCGCCAATTTCCGTAACAAAGGCAGAGAAAGCATATTTCC
Organism: Branchipolynoe longqiensis; assembly: GCA_030323885.1. Lineage (NCBI taxonomy): Eukaryota > Metazoa > Annelida > Polychaeta > Phyllodocida > Polynoidae > Branchipolynoe > Branchipolynoe longqiensis. The sequence continues at coordinate 32,359,241 of CM059190.1, read as the reverse complement.
GTATTTAGTAGGCGCCAATTTCCGTAACAAAGGCCGAGAAAGGGTATTTCCGTATTTAGTAGGCGCGAATTTCTGTAACAAAGGCCGAGAAAGGGTATTTCCGTATTTAGTAGGCACGAATTTCCGTAACAAAGGCCGAGAAAGGGTATCTCTGTATTTAGTAGGCGCCAATTTCTGTAACAAAGGCCGAGACAGGGTATTTCCGTATTTACCAATGCAATCCGTAACACATACGGACAAATATGGAAGGTGCACAGGTCTGCGTGTGTATCCCTATTACCCTTACCTACCACTATTACTCCGTCCTGATATGACCTTAGATGTTGCTAGGACGTAAAACAACAAGAAACAAAATAAACCTACCACTATTACTTCCATGCAGCATGCATATATATGTGTACAGACACCTACTCCGAAAGCCCAGTGCTTCGGTGCTAACAACATTGCATTTTGATGAGCACAGCCCGACGTGACAGACATTCCTCCGACATGTGTAGGGCACACAGTGTCTGCTTTCAAACTCTACCCTCCTATACTACACACACACTCCCTAGTAGATGTTTGTTTGTTTTACACCCTAGCAACATCTAAGGTCATATCAGGACAGCTACCGACTTGTGACAGCGCACACTCATGGTGACTTTATAGTGCTGCCCCACTGGGAGGCCAGGCTGCGCCAGCACCATGACCTGATACCAGTTCTTGCCCTATCCTAATACTGCCAAGCGCCAGGATAGGAAGCGACAAGTATCAATTTTTAAGTCATTGGTTTGATTCGACCAGGGTTCAAATCCACAAACTGATGCGTTCGGATCTCCCAATCTCCCAAAACAGGAGACGGACGCTCAACTCGTTCGGCCATCCCGTCTGGTCACTAGTAAATGATATGTGCAGTGTGCGGTGTGTGGAACTTGGACCTATGGAATGGCCATCAAAGCTCAGGGATGTAGCTAGCTGAGTTTCCCCCCCTCCCCCACCAAAAGAACCCAATGGTATGCAACCTCCATGAAATAGCTGGAAATAACATTTCTGAGCCGCTAGATTAAACAATTTCCTGGGCGGCATACCCCTAGACACGTCTATTGCATCGCACCTTTGGTACTCGACCATTCCAAGAATTTACCTGCCAACCCAAGCAAAAGTTCCTAGCTATGGCTATGAAGCTCCATGGCCATTTTAATTTGTGACGCGCATTGCGTATCATATATAAAATATATACCAATGACCATGTATGAAATTGTGTCTATGGAATGTTAGCTTAACACCGCTGTGTTTTAAAACAGCTAATTTCTGTGGAAACATCCCCATCATCAGCAATGCCAGTAATCAATTAACAAGTCTAGACAATGAGAACTAATTAGAGCTTGTCTAATAAGAAGAAGAATAGAAATACAGTAAATCCTCTCAAAATCGACCAACCTTAGAACCGACTTTAAATAATTCATTTGGGGAGGTGGGAGGTTTAGGGTTTAGGGTATTGTTTGGCGCCAAATAAAGCGATCGATATAGGAGAGTGGTCCATCTGTGGAATTGGTCAGTTAGAGAGGCTTTACTGTAGTAGTACTAGTAATAATAATGATGACAGTAGTACTAATGAGAGGTAACCGTTAATTAATCTTTCATGAAGAACCTTCTTCTTTTTTTCTTTTTTTTTTACATTCAATGATTGAGTAGGGTAAAGTTTCAATCACAGACAATTTGTCTTCCTCAGTCCTCTGTTCCTTGAGCTACTTTAGTAATGTTGAGTGCCAGGCCAGGTAGTGAGAAGAATCAATTATTAACTCATTGGCTTCACTCGACACCGAATGCTGTGGCCGAATCAGTAAAGCATAGGCTTCCCATACAAAAGGTTTGGAGTTCAAAATCCAGCTGAGTCAAATCAGTGACTTACTAAATTTATACTTGTTACTAACCTGGCACTTGGCATTATTAGGATAGGGCAAGGACTGGTTAGCTCAGTATCAGGATAATGTGACTGATTGAGAAATCAAATCATGGTGCCGCCAGCCTTGTCTTCTAATGGGGCAGCACTTTAAAGTGGCCATGAGTGCACAGACACAAGTCGGTATCTGTCCTGATATGACCTTAGATGTTGCCAGAAGGTAAAACTCCCAACAAACAAAACCTCCCACACAAACAAAACCTCCCACACAAACAAAATCTTGTAACAAGCAAAAACTTCCAACAAACAAAAACTCCCAACAAACAAAAACTCCCAACAAATAAAAACTCCCAACAAACAAAAACTCCCAACAAACAAAAACTCCCAACAAACAAAAACTCCCAACAAACAAACCAGTTTCTCTCGACCAGGATTTGAACCTCAAGTTTGAATATGAGAGAGTAAGGGTGTTTAACTAATTTGGCTATCTCGCCTGGAATTTTTGTCAAATTTGTGTCAAATGTTTGTCACATTTTTTCATTTGTTTTTAGATAATCAGAGAGCTGAACACGACCGCAGCTATAACTAGACTAGCTTTCGAATGGTGTGGATGATAACAACTCAAATGCCATTAAGCGTGGTGGGATGGTGCACTTCTTATGCCCTGCTCTAACTAACTCCACCTCGCCTCCATCTGGGCCGCGTTCAGGGTCCGTCTCGGAGGCGCCTCGGAGATGGCACTGACGTCACGCTAGTCTGAACTGCACAAGCAGTTTGTCGCCTCGAAAATGGCCGTGCCCTTAGTCGGCGGCCATTTGCAATGGTAAAGCTGTGCTGTGATTGGCTGAAACCACTGAATACGGCAGCCATTTTCAAGGCGCTTTTAGTCTCCTATTTCAAAAGGGAGGCATCGCCGAGACGTCGCCGAGACGCACCCTGAAAGCAAATAGGCTAAAAAGCATCGCTGAGACGTCGCCGAGGCACCTCCGAAACGGACCCTGAACGCGGCCCTGGTGTCAGTTGTGTGATTATGGCCGGTGTGACATAATATTCTGACTCCCACAATAAAGTGACTCCCCAGTCACTTTATTGTGCACAATAAAGCGACTCCGTCTATCATATTGTGACGCCAAATGTAAATGTTTAATTCTGTAGTCGTCTGCACTGACATCAGGGAGCCTAGGTGGTTTAATGGTTAGCACATTGGCCCGGAATTCAAAGAGATGGGGGTTCGATTCCGCGCAATATTTCCCATTTTCATCACCCCCCCACACAACAAATTATTTTCTAACATTATTTTTTAATCACAAAGACATAACACAACATTTGTATTTCAAAGAAACCATGAGTGAGTGACTTGGGGGTTTTATGCCTTGTCAGCAAGTTAAAAGTATGGTCACATTCATGGCGAACAACATAAATGAAAACGAGTAGCTATACATATTGTCATGGGGGTGATGAAAATGGGAAATATTGTGCCTAGAGTGGGACTCGAACCCACATCTCTTTGCATTCAGGGCCAGTGTGCTAACCATTATACCACCTAGGCTCCCTGATATCAACACACTACCCATGCCTACCTGTCTATGTGGATACTTGCCTGAGGTCAGTGCAGACCACTAAACTCGTGCCCCTGGAATTTTAAGTCTTTTAATGCTTACAATTACATACATACAGGCAATGCACTTACATATTACACAGGGTAGGTTCAACAACCATACAGCGCAAAGCTTGTACAGGATCCCGATCATGGCAACAAGTGTCATGGGGGTGATGAAAATGGGAAATATTATGCCTAGAGCGGGCCTCAAACCCACATCTCTTTGCATTCCGGGGCAGTGTGGTAACCATTACACCACCTAGGCTCCGTGATATCCACACTACCCACGCCTACCTGTCTATGTGGATACTTGCCTGAGAGGTCAGTGCAGACCACTACAATATCATATCGTTAAAAACAAATACTACAATGAGTCGACATATCTGTAACCCACTACAAAGATCTATTGACCTAGATCTACAGTCAATATATGATTTCTATTTAACCATGGCTTTAACCTAGAATGCAAAAGGTCACAATCAATTATCAAATGTGTGTCAAATGATACTTACAGAGAATGTGAAAGCTTATAATCAAATCCAAAGATTGTGGCAAATGATAGCAAAATCTAACGGTTTAAATCATGTCTTAATGGACCAATAGTCGACAAAAATAGTTTTCAAATTGCCTTCCAATAAGTGTTTTAAAAACGACTTTCTTAACACACCCTCAACAAATCAACAAAAAGGGAACACTCACAACATATGTACACATTATTTGTTCGACATGGTTTTGCCATAACAAATACAGCTTCCCCTATATTTCTGTATATTCAAGTTTATTACTACTATTTTTGTTCCTGCAGGATCGCGGAGCGGACGTAGCTCAGGCAGTAGAGTGTCCACCTTTGAAAGTGTCAGTCATCCGAGCGATCCTGCTGAGTGGACACATTTGCAGCTTGGGCTATTTTCCCTTCCAACAGGTGGTCCACAACTGGTTCATCAAAGGCCATGGTATGTGCTCTCCTGTCTGTCAGAAAGTGCATATAAAAGGCTCCTTGCTGCTTATCAGAAAGAATAGCCTATGTTGCGGCAATGGGTTTCCTCCAAATAAATATGTCAGGATGACTATATGTTTGACATCCAATAGCCGATGATAAAAATCAATGTGCTCTAGCGGTGTTGTTAAATAAAACAAGCTTTACTAAGTAACATAGACGAAAGCCTGCCTAGATTAATTAGGTCTCCACTCGCAAAGCATGGCCCACTACAAGACAGGGAAAGTTATATTTAACTGACTCAAAGTGGAAATAAGGAAGATGATGATAATATGAGTGGGCAAGACTAACTGACTTGTATCGCCTCTTTTGGACCGGGAGTGGTGGCCGAATCGGTAGAGCACAGGCCTAGCGTGCGGAAGGTCAGAGTTTGGTTCCTGGTCAAGTCAAAGCAATGACTTTAAAGTTGATACTTGTCACTTCATAGCCAGGCGCCAGACATTATTAGGATAGGGCAAGGACTGGTTGACTCCATGTCAGGATAATGTGACTGAGTGGAACATTGATTTCCCAGTGGGTGAGTCAGTGGATTTCCATCAGTGAGCACTGTCACAAGTCAGTACCCATCCTGATATGACCTTAGATGTTGCCCGGACGTAAAAACTCCAACCAAAGGCTCCTGTAATTTTAACTACGTCTTCTGAGTAAAATGTTGCTGTCATTTGACACACACAATCAGTTAAAAATATTTGACCATTTCAGAATGCTGTGTCAGTTTTAATCTAAACATATCGATGCAATGGACACCTTTATTCTCCTTGAAACCAAAGTGATAGAGTACATTCTAGTAACTTTTCAGTGTGAATATCGCTTTTCCTTCCAACACAGTATTATTAAATCATCACAAATCAAGCAATTAATCAAGTAATTATTCAGTCAATCAATAAACCAATACAGCAATCAATTAAGCAATCGAATAATCAATCGATCGATCAATTAATTGGTCAGTTAAAGCCTAGGTCACACCTACCCGGATCAGGAGCCGGACGAGACCTGGACCGTGATCCGGTGTGGTCCTTTGCAATCCGGCTTGATCCGTGGCTAATCCATGGCTGGTCCTTGATGATCCTTGGTGATTTGTGGCTGGTCCGGCCTCATCCGGGGTCCGCCCCGGATGTTTTAAAATGTTTAAAACATCCGCGGCGGACCGGCGAATATTGCGATCCGGGCTCGATCCGGCATCATCCGGGATGATCCGGGTGTAATCCGGGGGTGGTCCGGGTAGTCCGGGGTGGATCCGGGGTAGTCCGTGACGCGTCCGGGACGGTCCGGGGCTGTCCAGGCGTTTTTCGACCCAGATGAGCCACGTTTTAGCCACGGTTTAACCCGGACCAGCCCCGGGTAGGTGACAGCGAGGCCAAACACGACCAAAATAGCGATTTTATCCAGTGCAACTGGTCCGGGGGTGGTCCGGCTAAAAATCTGGGGCTCGTCCGGCTATGTGTGACTGAGGCTTAAGCAATTAAGCAATAAACCAAGAAGTAAATCAATAAGTAAATCAATTAATAAACTAATGTGTATGGAGCCCTAGTGCTCTATTATTGAGATACCCAGGTGAGATGCGTGACTGAGGTCAGCATAGCTTCTTAAAGGATCAATCCCCGGCCGAGTCAAACCAAAGGCTTACAAAACTTATACTTATCATTTTTTTTGTTTTTTTTTGTGATTGTTTGTTTATTCTGCTCATAACGGTTAAGTGCATTTACTTGTTTTTGCCAATGTGCAGTAGTGGTCATAAACCATGTGGATTAATTTCCTTTATCGATAATTTGTATAAATTGGTTTATGGTGTAAAATATGGGGAGTTTCCAATTTGTTTGGTTTTTGATTATATTTTGTGCATAGTTTGTTTAGTATGGTGTCTCCTATTGGTTTGTGATGTTTTATGGCTTACTTACTGTTTATCCGTGATATATTACTTAGTACATATTCTTCATCCATATCTCATTCCCAGTCTTTCATAATTTTCCTTTTGCATTCTTTTAGTGTTTTGGTGTTTCTTAGAGCACTATGTTGCTATTCCGAGCTAATACGCTTCTTTTGAAGCACTGACAGTTGGATCTTTCTGTTCTTAGCACAGGTGCCTCACCAGCTCTGATGACTTTTCTACTTGTTGTTTTGTATTTTTCTACATAGTCAAAAGCTAGTATTCTGAGGTGTGTTTCTCTTCTAGTTTCGAGCATGCACATATTAGCCTATTTGTGCAGGTCTATGGTAAGATGTCTTTTTTCTAGGCCCATGCATAGTTTCAAAGCTCTATTTTGTTGTCTTTGTAATTTCATTAGTGCTTGTTTCTTCCCACCCATGTAAATTACATCCCCATAGTCAAAGTATGGTAATATCATTGATTTGTAAATCTGGATAGCCATATTCTTTGTCATATATTTTCTTATCTTACTGAATAACCATAGTTTACCATCAATCTTCTGTATGATATCAGTTATGCAAAGATTGTGATTCAAATGTTCATCTAATCTAAGTCCTCGACACCTGTATTCTGTTATTCTTTCCAGCATTTTACGACGTAGTCGCTGCCTTGCCAGGTCCTCGATGTTACTATTATAAGACAATGACTGCTTAGCTCAGCTTCAGGATAATGTGTCTGGGTGGGTGGGACATAGGGGGCCGCTGCCAGCAGAACGGTATCCTAGGGGGACAGCAAAGGAATCAGACCACCTACAAGTACTTACCAGTTGTTATTTATACCCAAATACTTAATTAGACAGCACATATATAATTGATGAATTTGCTTGTTCTCGTGGTTTTGCGTCCTAGCCGACGCGAGGGCAGGAGCAGCAGGCTGGCGGCAGATATATAAAATGTAGTGAAGCTTGTTTTATTTAACGATGCCTATCGAACACATTGATTTTCAAATCATCGGCTACTAGACGTCAAACATATGGTCATTCTGACATATTTCTTTGGAGGAAACCCACTGCCGCCACCTAGGCTACGCTTTCCAATAAGCAGCAACGGGTGTTTTAAATGCACTTTCCCCAAGAAAGGACAGCACTGTTAATTTTTTTGGATTTTCTTGTCATACATGAGTTTTATTTTTTCTACTCTTACTACTAGACTAGCCTACTCCTATTTACATATCATACGCTTGTACGTAGCTGTGTGGTGCGCTATCTGGCTACTTTTGGCATGGTTACCTTCCATGGGCGTCCTGCTGGTGGGCCGTGACATATCACATGCCCCTTTGCAGTGCAGCTTAGTGGGGGTTTCCTAGCCTTATTTTGCACAGATATTTTTTGTATGTTTTTAGGTCAGCACATACCACAGCCTTTGATGAACGAGTTGTGGACCACTGGTTCATACAAAATGTAGAGATATTATAATTAGTAGAATATCATTTAATTGCTCATTTATATTATAATCATTGATAATGTTATAATGTATGCATGTGTTCATTTCATATATACACATCATAACGCTCATCAAAATATGCATACATGTCCTCTCCCATTAGCTGAGTGCTAGAATTAATCAAGATAAAACCATGTATTCCCCAACCCGGCCTCGCGTGTCTTTTCTCCCCCGCGCTCAATGGTTGAGAATGGGCGGGGTAGCTCATTCGGGGTCATTGCGGGGCAGGGATGACATGGTGGGGGATCCTCCTCCTCACCCCCCCTTCCCCGCCCAACCCATTCCCCATATGTTATGGCCCTGTCACATTACGACGCATCTCGCACGTAACATGTAAAATCACTTTTTTATGTCGAGATGCGTCATACTTTTCGGCGTGGGGGCAAAGTTGGATGTATACATACCGTATACATAGCATATGGCCAACGTATGGCTAACATGGCTCCCTGCGAAAAACACTTGAATTATGCACACAGTACGTTCGGAGAACGCCGGTGAACGTTATATACGTTATTCGATTGCCAGAATTACGCTTCATATGTCACATATGTCAAGACACTGTGGAGAAACGAAAAACATACGTTAGACGTATGTTATCCATACTTTGTCAGTGCTCGGACTGTATGTTTCCACTGCCTTTAATGTAGGTCAACATAGTCCCAACATAGTGAACAACGTTTGTTTAACATACGTCTAAAGTACATCAACATACACCTAACGTATACACAATGTATGCCCGACATAAAATCCACACGTTGTCAAAGATTGTCGAATGTCAAAAGTTTTGTGCATGTACAAAACTTTGCCGACACCCTGACAAACGATGCCATATCTCGATGAAAGTTGATGTACATTGACGTATACCAGTGAGTGCCTAACGCATGTGTAACGCATAACAACGTATCCTGACATAGCAGCCAAAGATCGATGCGATGCATCGTAATGTGACAGCACCATTAATAATAACAATCAAACTAATGTTAATAAAAACGATCAACGTAATGTTAATAATGACAATCAGCCTAATGTTAATAATAACAATCAACCGATCTATATATTTTGTTTAATGGCAGAAGCAAATCCATCGACCACTTCAACTACGCCTTGAAGTGGTTCCAGGAATCAACGGGTCCAAAAATCAAATCTGGAGGTTAAGCTAAAATACAACAGACTCAGTTGAAGATGTCTAAGGACTGAAATGGCCACTTTGGTGTCTTTGTCTAGTCCTTGTCAGTTCCACCCGGCTACAACTTTATGACTGCGCTTTATCTCATTTTCCAATGGCTTCATAACCATTCCCTTGAGAACATAGATCACAGACAGTGGAGTCCACCTCCAGGCTCTGCCTAACACTAAAAATGCCCCTTCCCGCAGTCCTGGAAGCATGCGATTGTTGTGAAGGGTGATTAAAATGGAAAATATTGCGCCTAGAGCGGGAATCAAACCCACATCTCTTGAATTCCGGACCAGTGTTGTAACTATTACACCACCTAGGCTCCCTGATGTCACTACCCTACCCAAGCCTACCTGTCTATGTGGCTCCTTGCCTGAGAGGTCAGTGCAGACTACTACACTCGTCTCCCTGGAATTGTAAGTCTTTTAAATGGTCATTTAATGCTTACAATTGCACACCATCAGGCAATGCTCTTACATATATACACACAGGGTAGGTTCAACAACCATAGAACACACGTACCTTGTACAGGATCATGGTTATGGCACCAGTGTCATGGAGGGTGATGAAAATGGGAAATAGTGCGCCTAGAGTGGGAATCAAACCCACGGGCCAATGTGCTAACCATTACACCACCTAGCCACACTGGTGTCACCACCCTACCCACACCTATGTGGCTCTTTGCCTGAGAGTTAGTGCAGAAGTGCAGACTACTACACGATTCACATCAGCACTCGGTACATGGTAAAACCCAGCAATCCCGTTTCCATAAAACAGCAATTTCGTATATTTTTTTAAGTTTTCTTTTTTTTAAAGAGCACAATATCATTCTAACACAGGCACGATGAGCAAAGATGTATTACTGCTGCATACAATGTACTTCCAACTATTAACGAACTAGGTTTATTGATGGCACCACTGTCCTGGTTCCATATCATATTAGAATTGATTGTCTGACTAGGGTTGTTTATGCCCTCGTAACATCTGAGGTCATACCAGGAAGGGTTCCTTCCTCCTGAGAGAGATGCATAGTCCGATGGGTGGGGTTTCAACCATACTTTTATATATTATATATTATATATTAAATATTAAGTTCATCATTATCATGTATCTTACTTTGGTTTGACGTTAACTTTTATTTTAAAGATTTAACTTTGGAGACATTTGGAATGCAAAGATGAAACATTAATCTTGGTCTGCACACCAAAATAGTGAACAGTATAGCCTTCAGCAGTACCACCTTCTATTAAATTGACTTAGTATTTTTTCTACGCAGCAACATAAAAGTAAAGTAAAGCTTTTTTTATTTAACAATGCCTCAAGAGCACATTGATTTTCAAATCATCGTCTATTGAACATCAAACAAATGGTCATTCTGACATATTTCTTTGAAGGAAACCTGCTGCTGCCACATAGGCTACTCTTTCCGATAAGCAGCATGGGGTCTTTTATATGCACTTTCCCACAAACAGGAGAGCACATACACGGTTGGTGAACTAGTCGTGGACCATTGGCTGGAACGGAAAATACCCCAAACTGCAAATGGGTCCACCGAGCAGGATCGATCGCATGACGGACACCTCCACAGTTGGACACTCTACCTGAGCTACGTCCCACTCCCCTTCTATGCAGCAACACATGATTTCTCAGTGCCCCAATAGCTTAGCTAGATATATAGGATCAAATCTAGATATGTGTTTTTATTTAGAAAATGTGATGCTTCCGGCGGACTATGCGGCTTTAAGATGGTGCACACTCATGGGCGCTTTTATAGTGCTGCCACATTGGGATACTGTGATCATGGCACCATGACCGGATATCCCCATCAACATATTAATTAACCTTACACTGATCCACCTTTTGGTCTTGAGGATAATGATAGCAAATGCCAGTCAAAGGTAAGTATTATGTTTGTAATGACTTGGTTTGACTTAGTGGGGGATTGGACCAGCGGCATCCCACACTGGAAGCAGGCGCCCAACCCATTAAGCTATCCTACCAGATCAGTGATAGACATTGGGAGAATCAATGACCTCATGTTCCTAAGATAAGCTTTCTTCATTATTGATTACTGGCATGGACTATTGCGTCAAAATATTACCTCATCGTTGTTTACTCAATCCTAAATCCTGATTCGGCTATGGTATGACACAGCAGTGCTGCCACTCTGGACACACAAAAAAAGGATCAAATCATTTTTTTAAAGTATAACAATTGTGCACTCACTATGGATTCACCATGAGAGCACACTGTCGATTGCATGTAAATAGCCATTATAATATGGTTTCAGATGTGACCAAGACAGAAAACCCCACTGAGACATAAACAGACAAAGAGCAGAACCAGGGGGGTGGGGGGGTGGGAAGATTCAAATTTATGCCACATCCAGTATTGTCAGATATCGCCCACATTGCAGTGACTAGCAAGTGTAGTGAGGTGCACTCACCTTCACAGCTGAAATACTACATACACAGGAAGGATGGAAAGTTGATTGCACCAGGGAACCTAGATAGCCTAATGGGTAGGACACTAGCCCCTGAATGGCAAACGTATGGGTTGGCACATGCACTGCACAGACAGATATATGGGTCACTCTCCTGAAAACTGGTCAGCATGGGATGGGATTTTAAAAACATCAATAAAAACCTTCTACTTATTTTTTTCCTTATACTTTTCATATTCATGTTCAGATTTGATGAAAGAAATAAGGGAAATAAAATAAACTGTGTGCAACTTTGGTCCTTTTAGTTATGAAGTGTTTTTGTACCAAAAAAACACATTTTACAGTCAGACATTTGTAACATGACATATGGGACGTGGTTGAATCCTTATTAACATCTTGTATTGCATTGATATATCAAACAAAACAGTTCCCAAATCAAAAAGGAAGTATTTATTAACATGTATGCATGCTTCAATTTAAAAAAAAAAATTTGATGTCTTCAGAAATAACATTACAAATTTCTGTCACATGTGTAACCAGTGGTGTCTGGATGCCACACAAATATTGTACACTAATTATTCAGTGAATAAAGCATATTTGAGAATTACTTTTGTTTATCAATATAAGCACTACACATTTCTGTATATTAATGCATGATTAATATGCTTCTAAGTATGATATTATTTAATCCTGATTAGATTTTTATTAAACAGACTGTGTGGTGTCCTAAACATGTGTTACACATGTGACACACATGTTATACTGCCATAAGACATAGCTTAATCATGGACTGCACCTTTATTTTTTATCTCATCAATTTATATTTTACATAGATGTAAAGGGGAGATTTCCAGCTTTCATTTGCAACCAACAAATTTTAAAAATTCAAATATTAGATTTTAACTCCCCATGTGACACTTCTGGCCAGTTTTCAGGAGAGTGACCCATATGTGTACATTATCTGCGCTAAGTAGTGATAGTAATAATAATAATAAAACACAATAAGGACAAGAGTCATATATGTAAATGGAATGAATAAATAGACTGTTAGGACCGGTGTTAGGACAGGAAGCACATGCTGACCAGCTAGCTGCCTTGCTTACCTGCCCCAACAAGCAACGGGGCTCCAAGCTGCTCTAGCTGTACCATAGAACCTTCCAGAATCAGCACACAATAGATTCACTTGCACCGCTTATATAATATTTGCATAAAGGTAAACATTTATACATACATGTAACAAAAAGTCTTTATTTTAAACAAGGTAGTGTCCAGACCCAGCCCTACGAGGAATGGGGGACATGTGGCGTAGTTAGTTTTTCCGACACTTGGTGGCGCGTCGGTATTAGTGGGCCTAAACGGCCATTGACAATGCTTTGAGTTTGCCGGTACGCGCAGTGCAAAACGTTTATTTTTATTCAAAATTAATAGAAATGCAGAACTCTAACCTTATAAATTTAATATAATTTATTCGTTGAATATGTTTTCTATATGTGTACCAATCGGTTTGTCTCTAGGTGGTGTGGTTTCAGAGATATTTCACTACTTCTGTGTGAAGATTGCTCACGACCATTGACAATGCACTGAGTTTGCCGGGACGCGCAATGCAAAACTTCTATTTTATTCAAAATTAATAGAAATACAGAACCCTAACCTTATAAATTTAATATAATCTATTCGTTGAATATGTTTTCTATATGCGTACCCAACAGTTTGTTTCTAGGTGGTGTGGTTTTAGAGATTTTGCCATTGACAATGCATTGAGTTTGCGGTACGCGCAGTGCAAAACGTTTATTTTATTCAAAATTAATTGAAATGCAGAACCCTAACCTTATAAATTTAATATAATCTATTCGTTGAATATGTTTTCTATAGGTGTACCAAGCGGTTTGTCTCTAGGTGGTGTGGTTCTAGAGATATTTCACTTTTTCTGTATGAAGATTGCTCATAGCCATTGAGTTTGCAGTGTGACAGTGTGCCGAATAGGCCCACTCGTTCAGTGGCGACGCAAACGGCAGGAATTTGAACTAAAAAGTCGGAGGTCCCCCATTGTGAGCTTTTAACTTAAAAAAGTGTCCCTTGACACATTGTTGATTGTGTGTTTTTACATTTGTGCAAAATGATGGCCTGATAATAGTATGACAGAATAAGATTTGAATACTTCTCGCATGATTATGGCCTTTGCTGCTGACACAGCATTAAGCAATCACCATTAACTAACTAACACAGACTTGCTCCTAGAGGTGGACGTGCATCCTCAACTAATGGCGATTCTGGGCGCCATCTTAGATTGTAGCGTCGTGTAATGGAGCAGGCAATTCTCTCCCCACGTCTATCTGGAATTCGCCTGAGTGGTTCTGCGGTATCCAATCAGATGAGTTCTCGAAATAGCTGTGGTACTGTACTGTTCCACCTGCTCACCGCTTGCAAAAGACTGGTTTGCTGTCTGTGAGTGTGAGATAACAGAAGGACAGGCAGCTATCTACCTACCACTGAACCACCTTCACCCGTACAATAATAATGATGGCGGTGGCCGAATCCATAGAGTGTGGGCCTCGCGAGTGGGAGATTGGTTCCGGTCGAGTCAAACCAACGACTTATAAAGTTGATACTTGTCACTTTGTACACTGTTGCTCGGCATTAATAGGATAGGGCAGTCTGGATAGCTCAGTCTCAGGATAATATGACTGAATGGGATACCACGTCACAGTTCTGGAAGCCTAATTTTCCAGGGGGGCAGCATTATACAGTAAACCATCAGTGCACACTGTCACGATTCGGTACCCGTCCTGATATGACCTTAGATGTTGCTAGGATGTAAAACTCCAACAACCAATCATCATAATGATGGTGGGGGCTACCAGACCCAACAACTGCAAACAGGGTCTCAGCCCCAGATTAGGTCCGGCAAGCAGTGTTTCTAAACCGACTTAGCTACTCGGGGTTAATTATTCCAGTGATATTATTATACAACAATATGGCCTACGCTTCCGACACGGTGTAAAGCAACCACAAAACAATCAATCATTATACCACAAGAATGCACTGCTACAATCAGCACTTTAAACACACAACACACGAGGAAAATATATTAGAAACATGAACTATGACAATAATAATGCTGAGCGCCTGGCTAGGAAGTGACAAGTATCAATGTTTAAGTCATTGGTTTGACTCGACCAGGGTTCGAACCACACGATCTACCAAAAACGGGAGACGGACGGCCAATTCATTCGGCCATCCCGTCTGGTAAACAGCAAGCATACAACAAGAACCTTAAATGGTAGGTATATTAATTTCTTTTTCAAACATATGCGAACTACATCCACTATACAAGGCATGGGAAGAGAATGCACTACAATGAGGATTATGCAGGATACGTTGCTGCCAGGCTGTCCAAGAGCATCGAGGAGAACTGGGAAAGAAACCAGGGCTCCAAGCCATGAGTATCATAAACTTACTACAAACCTACTATCTCACTAACACGCTTTACTAAAAATATGCCATCCTCCGCACAAAACAGGTAATAAGCACAGTGACTTACACAACTACCCACTAGAAGGAGATGTGTGTGCTGCATGCACCAGCACATACCCACCCCCTACACACACACACAAACAATCAATCTAACTAAAACTAAAAAGTAAAATTCGCGAAATCAAGCAGCCACTCACCGAAAAACTCAAATAAATATGGTAGAAGAAATTGAATGCAAGCTCGGGAGGGGCACACACTTTGCCCACCTAAACTGCCAGAGTGCATCCAACAAAATCAACACAATAAACATACACCTAAAAAGAGAAAATCTCGACATACTGACAACACCCTTAACATAGATGGATATAGACTTGTACGTAATGATAGACAGCAAAATAACACACTAAACCAAACAAAAAAGGGTGGAGGTGTTGCCCTTTACTGCAAAGACACCAGAATTCTAGATCCTGAAGCACTAATAACAGCTAACTTATCAAATGAACACATAGAACTACTATGGTGCCTAATAAAAAATGAAAAGCAAGCAAATATAGCCATAGCAAGCCTCTACAGACTTCCATCAGGGGAAATTGAACTCTTCATTGAAGCCCTAGAGAAGAGCATAAACACCATAAAAAAGCTGACAAAGGCAGAAATCTTGATACTAGGAGACTTTAATGTAAATTACAATGGCAATGATAAAAACAAACTAATGCTGCAAACCACAATCAAAATCCTAGGCCTACAACAGCTCATCACTGAAAAAACAAGGCTAAGTAAAAATAGCACAACAATTGACCTAATACTAACCAACTCAAACCACGCCACTAAATGGGGCACCAGGAGCTGGGGTATAAGTGATCATGAGCTAATATATGTAACAAGGACAAAACTAAAAAGCACAAATCACTATGAATATAAGATGGGCAGGTCCCTAAAAAACTACTCAGAAGATGCATTAAAAAAGCATCTGCACCAAAACATAAACAACATCACACAGAACAGAGATGATGTTAATATCTATTGGGGCAACATCATCACAGAAATATGAAAATCAGCTGATGAGATGTGCCCCATTAAGAAAATAAAAATACAAAAAAAACAGGACCCCTGGGTAGACAATGACCTGCTAACATTCATCATAGCCAAAAGTAAACTGGGTAATAAAGCAAAGCTCACAGAAACTATAGAAGACAAACTCGCCTACCATATCGCCACAAACAACTCTCTCAAAGCTGTGAGAACAGCAAAAAAGAAATACATAATAAAGCAGGACAAACATTGGGGAAGCAATACAAACAGATTCTGGAAAATGTAAACCTATTATTCCCCAAAAATAACAAAGAAGAGCCCACAAACTTCCAAGATAACGAAGGGACAATGCTCACAGACAAAGATGCAGCAAACAAACTGAACACGACTTTGCCACAATAGGACAAAAGCTGTCAGAAAAATTCAAAAAAAGGTGGGAAAATAGATCAGGAACTGTGCAGAATGAAATCCCCACCTGCAAAACAGATATAATAGAAGTAAACAAATTAATAAATGACATAGACACAAATAAACCAAGTGGAATAGATGAAAAACCAACCAAAATACTGAAAGAGGCACTCCAAGCCATCCCGGCCACTATAGTAGACCTATTCAACATCTCCTTTGAACAGGGGAGTTTTATCTCAGCTTGGGAAATGGCAACCATTACCCCTATTCACAAAAGTGGAGACAAACAAAACATGGGAAACTACAGGCCAATATCGATTCTTCAAACCCCAGCCAAGCTCATTGAAAAAGTGTTACATAGACAGACAAATGAACACCTGGAAAAAAATGATATACTAAACGAAAGACAAGGGGGTTTCAGGAAACTGCACTCCACATCTAAAACAATAGCTAACCTAACAAATGACATATTGGTGTCAATGAACCAAAAACAATTAGTTGGAGCAGCCTTCATTGACTTCAGCAAAGCATTCGATACAGTAGACCATAACATACTACTGGAAAAACTAGAATCCATGGGCATAAAATCCAACACTATGGACTGGATAAAATGCTACCTGAACAACAGGCAACAGAAAACAAAAATGAACAAAAATAAACAACACACTATCAGACAACCAACCTGTCACATGTGGTGTACCCCAGGGGTCAGTGTTAGGGCCACTGCTCTTTATAATCTACATAAACGATCTTGAAAAATGGTTGGAAACCGAATGCATCCAACTATATGCAGATGACACAGTCATATATGTAAATGGCACCACAGAAGAGGAGGTAATAACTAAACTAAACAAGCTCCTACTAAAACTGGATGAGTGGTGTGAGTCCAACAAAATAACCATCAACACAAGCAAGTCAAAAACAGTTCTCTTCTCGACAAATGCCAGAAAGAAAATTACACTGTAAGTTAGGAAACCAAACACTAGAAAATGTAGACCATTACAAATACCTAGGCCTTGAGTTGGACAGCCAACTAAACTACAACCTATGTATAAACAAAATTGTCCAAAAGGTAAACCACAAACATATATCTGGATTATATACCATAATGGCTTCATACATTCAATTGGAAATATCACCAAAGGAGACAAGAGGACACAAACTTAGACTTCAAAATCCAAGGACCAACTGGTGAGTGAGGAAAAACTTCTCCTTGATAGAGCGGTAAACACATGGAATATGCTTTCACCCGAAATAGTCGAAGTTCCATCACTAAATGCGTTTAAAAACAGATAAATGATAGATTTTGGACTAGGTATTGGAATAGTCAGTCCTCGCCACATGACCATTATAATTATGAGAGATCGTATATATACAGGCTGAAGCTGTTAACAGGCTATTATGCCTAAATATATAAACAGAAGAGGGTAAGTAGAAGTAAGTAAGAAAGTGTAAGTATGCTCAAAACTATGGTATCCCCACAGGCATCGCTGAAATCGAGAGCACCTTTCCCCCACCACCTCCACCCATCACCACACCCACCACCACACACACACAGTAACTCACACAGACCCGGCACCAGCACCCAAAAGTAACATTTTCTCAAGAAATCGAAACCAGCAAGAAACATGTCAAACGTCAGGGCAGACTGAGCAATATATTCAGCATCAATAAAAACAGATTATAGTAATTCTCTATCTCTCAATCTCTGTCTCTGTGAATAAATGTAACCGTCATACCGTTGTGGTACCCCCCCCCCACCCCCACCCCCTACACAAAATCAATGTCAGCAATTCCAGAGTGTCCAATGAGAATGCAGTGTGTGTGCTTGCTACATACAGATGGGAGATTTTCAAGGAGGGTGGTGGGCGGGGGTTGGTACTGGTTAAAAGACAGGCGGCATATTATTGGTGAAGTGGCGAGGAGATCACATGACACACGAGGCGCCGCGGCAGGGGTGGCGATAAATGGTGTTTATTGATAACGGGCCGGCAGGTTTATCGGCTGTCTGATGGAAGGGTGTGGTGTGTGCCACGGTACTTGTCATCTCCAAACACCCACACACACACACGCACACACAGACACACACACAGAAAAAGAAAATGGCAACTCGACAAGAAAGAGGAGTGCATCATGGTCAAAAATAGATCAAAGATTCACCCCATAATATAGTACTTAGTAGACTGAGTAGGGGTGAAGAGCAACCCTAAATACAAAGTGGAGAAAATGTGGGTAAATGAAATGAGCACATTAATTCTTAATCTAAAAAGTAAAATATATTCTTCACATACCTTGATATATTTACCTTCAACTTTTAAACTGATTAGTAGATTAGTCCAGTAGATCAATGAACTTTAAAGTTTGAATTGACAGAGCCCACATGTCAACATGGCAGCCATTGGCAGGAAGTTGAGAGGTACCTGGGTGATAATCCAATCTAGGTCAGGAAGCAGTCATTTTCATTGGCTGAGGTAGTCAGATGGGAAAATCAGTTCATTCAAACATGGATGATTTACTTTATGGACTCTAAATCAATTCAAACTGATTATGCCTTGATATGATCTGGAGATTATATCTTGAGGGAAAACGTATGCAAT
This sequence comes from Branchipolynoe longqiensis, assembly GCA_030323885.1. NCBI lineage: Eukaryota > Metazoa > Annelida > Polychaeta > Phyllodocida > Polynoidae > Branchipolynoe > Branchipolynoe longqiensis. Next base: position 32,340,265 of record CM059190.1, on the reverse strand, counting down.
GACATTTTCTCCAACTTTTACACAGGGTTGTAATTCACCTCTGAATAGAGTCAGAGGTGAATCTGTCATCTAGCCCTGGGCATACCGGGACAGAGCAGACGAGTTCCAGTATCATTTCCCGGCTTAAGGTTTTGAATGGCGGGCAATACTACCAGTCGATCACTGGGGGTACGAGAGAAGGTGACCAAAGAAAATAACTGAGAGGAACAGGACTGATTGAATGGTTAATTGATTGATTGATTGGTGATGGCTTAACGTCGTGTTGCCAGCAGAGGTCATAACTACATCAAATGTGAGGAAGAGAAGGCAGAATGAAAATAAAAGGAATCAGAAAACAACAAAGAGATGGACGAATAGCTAGATGGGAAATGGGAGGTAGGTTGGTTGGTTGTTGGAGTTTACGTCCTGGCAACATCTAATGTTATATCAGGATGGGCTCCCACTCCGTTACATTATCCTGATACCTAGCAAGCAATTTCTTTCCCTATCCTATTCAAGCTATGTACCACGCTAAGTGGCGACAAATATCAATTTGGTATATCATTGGTTTGACTGGGAGGTGGAGGAAGAGAAGAGGAAGACGAAGAAGAAGAAATGAGAAAGAAGAATGCAACGATTGGTTGGTTAGATGTTGGAGTTTTACATCCTGGCAACATCTAAGATCATATCAGGACCGGTGCCGACTTGTGACAGTGGACACTCCGGGCAACTTTATAGTGTTGCCCCACTGGGAGACCAGGCCACCATGACCTGATATCCCACTTAGTGACATTATCATGACACTGAGCCAACCAGTCCTTGCACTATCATAATAGTGCTGAGGGCCTGGCTAGGAAGCGACAAGTATCAATTTTTAAGTAATTGGTTTGACTCGACCAGGGTTCAAACCCATGGGTTCAAATGCCACAATCTACCAAAACGGGGGATGGACGCTCAACTCATTCGGCCATCCCGTCTGGTGGAAGACGAAGACGAAGAATAAAATGAAGAAGAATGAAGAGGAAGAAAATGAAGAAGCAGAAGATGAAGAAGAAAATAAGATGAAGAAGAAAAAGAAATGAAGAAGAAAATGAGATGAAAATGGAGAAGAAATGAAGAAGAAAATGAAGAAATGAAGAAGAAAATTACACGAAAATGAAGAAGAAAATGAAGATGAAGAAAATAAAGAAATGAAGAAGAAAATGAAGAAAATGAAGAAGAAAATGAAGAAGAAAATGAAGATGAAAATGGAGAAGAAATGAAGAAAATGAAGAAGAGAAAAATGAAGAAGAAGGAAATGAAGGAGAAGAAAATGAAGAAATGAATAAGAAAATGAAGAAAATGAGACGAAAATGAATAAGAAAATGAAGAAGATGAAGATGAAGAACAAAATAAGATGAAAATGAATAAGAAAATGAATAAGAAAATGAATAAGAAAATGAGAAGAAAATGAAGAAGAAAATGAAGATGAAAATGTAGACGAAGAGAATGAAGAAGAAAATGAAGATGAAAATGGAGAAGAAATGAAGAAGAAAATGAAGAACTAAATGAGGAAGATGAAAATGAAGAAGCAAATGAAGAAATGAAGAAGAAAATGAGATGAAAATGAAGATGAAGAAAAAAATAAGAAGATGAAGATGAAAATGATAAGAAAATGAATAAGAAAATGAGAAGAAAATGAAGAAGAAAATGAAGATGAAAATGGAGAAGAAGAAAATAAAGAAGAAAATGAAGAACATGAAGAAGAAAATGAAGAAGAAGCAGAAGAAAATGAAGAAGAAAATGAAGAAGAAAATGAGGAAGAAAACGAAAAAGAAGAAGAAGAAGGAGGGGAGGGAAGAAATGAAAAAGAAGAAGCAGAAGCAGTAGAAGTAGATTGGCCTGTACACCCCTCGGGCTGCTGTCCACTGCCGGTAACATCGATCCGGCCCTGATCTAAGTTCCCCCCTAAAATGCACCTCTAAGGTCGGCAATCATCTGGGATACCAGGTTGGTGGCACCATGACCCGATATCCCACACAGTCACATTGCTCTTGGCACAAAAGACGTGGAAGCTGAAGTGGGACAAAGGACATGACTTTATTTTGGGCACAGCCCCCGGCGGCATTACATGTGATTCTTTGTGGAGGCTGGGAAGTCCCGGACGACACATAAGGTCACGCACCGATCATAACATATGAGTGTGAGATGGCAGATGCGACATATGAACAATTAGCAATGAGATAATCAACATTTACATAATGACATGATAGCAGATACATAAACAATATAGCATATTAATTAACAGGTTAAATTCACAATAAATGAGTTGAAGGTGATAAGCCAATTGCTCGGGTGTCAATTGGTGATTATCATTTTTTCTTCTTTGATTGTTTTTAGTCATTTTTTATTTGTTCGTTTGATTGGCTGTGCTAATCAATCAGCAGGTGTGGGTGGGTGGGTGAAGAAAGGTGGTTGTAGTGGTCAGTCGGGAGCAGTGGCGGAGACTGACCATCCAAGTGTGGGAGAGGTGGTCTCTGGGTAATCTTGTGATTTGATTGGTTGGTTATGTTGGTTTGTGATTGGCTGAGAGCTGGGGGAGGGGGTGCAGCGTGGCGCACGCGGGTCCACCACCACCCCCTCAGTGGCAGGTCCCCCCCCCCTCTCCCACTCAGAGTGCTTCCCCTCACTCGGAAGCCCCCCCCCCCCTCCCCCCCGCAGGAAGCTCCCCTTTCAGTGTCATGGGTGGGAGGTCGCAGCATCTTTGCGGTCCCCGTGCCCAGCAATGAACCCAAATGAGCGTCTCCACTCATTCCAGACCATTATCCTGACACTGAGCCAACCAGTCCTTACCCTATCCTAGTAATGCCGAACGCCAGAATAGGTAGCGACAAGTATCAACTTTGTAAGTCATTGGTTTGACTGGGCCAGGATTTGAACTCTTGACGGGAAGCCTCTGCTGTAACCGATTCGGCCGTCCTGATATGACCTTAGATGTTGCCAGGATATAAAACTCCAACAACCAACCAACCAACCAATAGAACCGTGTCCCTTAATTCGGTATCGCCAGTTTTTATGTGGAAGTTTAGACGTTCCCTGTCAATAGTGGTCGCTTTGATATGCTCAAACGTTCCCAGATAGATATATATGCATCGTTTGACATGTCGCTTGAATCTCTGAAGTTCTCTGTAGTTTTATTGACTCATCGGACTCGGTTACTGAATCGGTAATGGCGCTGGTTTCCCGTGGAGAAGGTCGGGAGTTCGAATCCCGGCCGACTCAAACTATGATTTACACAAAATTGATACTTGTGTAATGGCCCACGGCCCTACGACTGACACTGCCATGCACACATGGAAGAACGCCAAGATTCAAGGTCAGTACGCTTCAACTTGGTTTATTGAACCGATCTGCTCTCCGCGGCGTCCACAGTCAACTGACCCGCCCCCTGACTCGCCAGATCCCACATCAACTCTATAGGCGGGGTGTGGGGGTGTGGGGGTGTGTGTGTGTGTGTGTGGGGGGGGGGGGGGGGGGGGGGGGGGGGGGGGGGGGGGGGGGGGGGGGGGGGGGGGGGGGGGGGGCGGGTGAGCTAGCCACACGCAGTAGAGGGCAGCCCAGCCGGGGTCTGCCCTGTGGCTAGTCTGCCGCCACCTAGCGCAGTTCAGTGTAACTGTGTAGGTGCGTGGCGTAGTCTCCGCCACAGCTCGGCTAGGTAATTCCTCCCACCCACCCCCACCCCCGGCGATACAGTGAGTGTAGGTGTGTGTGTGGGGGGGGGGGGGCGCTTAGTACTACAGCAGTGCGTGCACAGACGGGTGCCCCACCCCCCCCCACCCCCAGACCAACGGATCTGAGTGTGAGTAGGATGGAAGTGTAGGTGAATAGATAAGCTCCTCCAGTCGATGACTGAGGGAGGAGTTAGGTCTGAGGAGCACATGGAAGCTTCCGGCCTTATTATACTCGTATAATGGTTTATACAGCATATATTCCTCCTGTACGACTGACGCCGAGAGTTCGTCCCCGTTACAATACACCCAGGGTGGGGGTGGGGGTGGGGGTGGGGGTGGGGGTGGGGGGCACTCCACAAATCCATGTCAGGTTAGGAGGATAAGGTCAAATGTATAGATAATAGAATATTTATTCCCCTCCGCATATTTATACTTGTATACTTCACGGTGAGTTGGGAGTGGTGTGCTATTCATGCCGTCCTGATATTACCTTAGATGTTGCTAGGACGTAAAACAACAACAAACAAACAAACAACAAACTAGTGCTTCATTTAATCAGACGAATAGAACAGTAAGCAAACATAACGAACAGTTTGTTTGTTTATTGTTGTTTTACGTCCTAGCAACATATAAGGTCATATCAGGACGGGTATCGACTTGTGACAGTGCGCTCTCATGGCGACTTTATAGTGCTGTCCCACTGGGAAACCAGGCCGTCGGCACCAATCGATACGGGATCTCAACCATACCCAGCCAGTTCTTTTAACCCTAACCTCCAGATGTAGTTGACGGGTGGGTGGTCGCAAATTGTAGATCATGGGGACTATATAGTGCTGTCCCACTCAGAGACAACGCCACCAGCACCATGACCTGATAGCCCACTCAGTCACATTATCCTGACACTGAGGCAACCAGTCGTTGCCCTATCCTAATAATGCCGAACGCCTGGCTAAGAAGTGGCACATATCAATGTCATATGTCATTGGTTTCACTCGGCTGGGATTCGAACTCCCGACCTTCCGCACGGGAAGCCTGCGCTCTATCGATTTAGCCACCGCGTCCGATAGTGCTGCATAGAAGGAATGCAAAGTTCATTTACTACATCCTATCAATGTTGAATCTTGTCATGTCCAGCATTTCGATGTGCATGCCAAAATTAAATATCTCCTCGCTTCAAATATCTCCAAAGTTGTCCCTTTAAAATGGAAGGGACTTCGAACTAAATTAAAGTACATCAGTAGGATCAACATTACTAAATTTATTGGAAATATCTGGCAGAAACTCAAAGGCATCGAACCATGCCATTTTAATCAGAGCGCAATTTCAATCGCAGACAATCGGTCTTCCTCATTCCACTGCTCCTTCCCCTTTAGCCAACTAATGTCCAGCACCAGATAATTGGTAGCTTCAAGTTGGGTGTTGGAGTTTACGTCCTGGCAACATCTAAGGTCATATCATGATGGGTACTGACTTCTTACAGTGCACACTCATGGCAACTTTATACTGCTGCCCCACAGGGAAATCAGGCTGCTGGCACCATGACCCAATATCCCACTCAGTCACATTATCCTGATACTGAGGTAATCAGTCCTTGCCCTATCCTATTAATGCAGAGTGCCAGGCTAGAAAGCGATAAGTATCAATTCTATAAGTCATTGCTTTGACTCGACCCGGAACCAAACTCCCGATCTCCCGCATGCAAAGCCCACACTCTACCGATTCATCCACCACGCCCCGTAGCAGCTTCAAGTAAGTTTGCCTCTGTCGGGGATCGACCTCATGACCTCCGACAGAAGAAGCACACACCCCACTCTTGTTGGCCACCAGGTCCTGTTAATTCTCAGGTATAGGAGTTCTGGCTGTGATTCCTCCATGATCAAGGCAAATGTAGGTATTTTGGCGAAGGATGCCTCACCCCTGCCCACGCCCAGGCCCAGGCCCACGCCCGCCTCTTGACCGATGCTCCACCTCATCAATCTTGTTCAGTGGAACGGACATCGCTCACAGTAATGGATGAGGCCGTACGCAGAGGCCAGTCCTCGTATATCAAGTGAGAGGGAAGGTGCACAATCAAGGATATAGTGGTCATGTAAGATGTGTCGCGCCTGCATTCAAAGACATATGGGTAATGTAATAACCCTAGTCAAACTACTTCTTGCGACCGCTTGTGACCACTTTGCGACCCCAAAAAAGGGATGGTCACAAAGATGTCGCAAAATGGTCGGAAAAGGTTGGGAAAATTGTTGCAAGTGATTGCAAAGTGGTCCTCAGTGGTCGCTGATCTCCTTGTGACCATTTTGGTTGCAAGTAGGTTGCAGCCACTAAAAACCTCCTTGTGACCAAACTGGTCACCTAGAGGTCAGTGACCATTGTTTTGGTTGCCCAAAGGTCGGATTGCATATAATATACGTCTAGGGTGAACACTGTGACGCCTGTTGGTGGTAATTGTGCTAAGCATTTGGGAGATGCAGGTTTGATCCGCTAGGTGGTGCTCCGTCCACATAATACTCTGTGTGCATGCCACGACTGGCACACTCGACTGTGAATCGCTATGTGATGCCGATAGACCGCTTCAAAGTAAATCTTGTTTTATTTAACGACGGCTCTAGAGCACATTGATTTTTATCATCGGCTATTGGACGTCAAACATATGGTCTTTCTGACATATTTCTTTGGAGGAAACCCACTGCCGCCACATAGGCTACGCTTTCCAATAAGCACTTTTATATGCACTTTCCCAGACAGGACAGCATATACCATAGCCTTTGATGATCCCATTGTGGACCACTGATTATAATGGAAAATAGCCCAAACTGCAAATGAGTCCACTGCGCAGGATCGATCGGATGATGACACCGATAGAATGCTTCAGGCTGGGCCTTCACCTTAATGTTGAACATGAGAATGTATGTAAGGATTCTGCGATTAGTTTGGGTGATAAAGGTTGCCCCCCCTCCCCCCACCTCCTCTCTTATAGTGTTATTATTGTCATACGCTAGTGTTGTTATTGTGATCGCTAGGGTGATGACAATATCATGGACAAAGAAGATCACCAACAAAGAAGTTCTCAGAAAAATTAAAAATAAGAAAAGCTTGTTTGCCACTATACAGACAAAGAAAGTTATTTATTTTGGCCACATCATTCGTCAGAGTTCAATATACCGTACACTGTTGGAAGGGAAGGTGAATGGCAGCACAGGGAGTGGGAGACCAAGAACATCATGGTTTACAAATATTTCACAGTGGACAGGCTTGAGTTATTCACAGTCTATCAGAACAGAACACCATCGGGACAAGTGGAGAACCATTGCATCCAACCCTCGACTAGAGGACGGAACTATTGATTGATTGATTGATTGAGGGTGAGTTAGGCCCAGCCAGATCTGGTTTCTCTAGACTGAGGATTAATAAAACTGTGTCGACCTAGATAACAAATTCACCCCCTACTTGCAGTTGGAACTTTAGGGAAGTAATTTAGGGAAGGGTAGATTATCAAAAAATTGTATTGGTGTTTTGTTGCTCATGTATTGGTGTTTTGTTGCGCTCATGTTGTGATGTGTGGTTTCTGTGCTGTGATGTGTGATGGCTTTCTAGCCTAGATATTTTACTAATGAGACATTAATTTATGTTACAGAATTCATTACACTGATGGTAAGCAGTTGCTTGTTACATTGCTGGTAAACAGTTTTGTTTGTTTGTTTTTTTGTTGGTCCATTAGTTGTTTAAGCAGGGGAAATTTCAGTCATAGACGACTGGTCTTCCTCATTCCACTGCTGGTCGATAGAAAGCCTGAGCCTACACTTGTACCGACCCAAGGAATTTTTAACCTCCCACACCACATAGACATGGTATGAGAGCAACCGGCCTTTGATGTCGCTGTAAGTTATACACAGCGGTAGAAATCCAAATTGGCAGAGCTGGGGGCACAGGGAATCGAACCGCTGACCCTCAGATTAGGAGTCTGACCTAGAAAAAAGTAAGACACTCTAACCACTCCGCCACAGAGAACGCCACAAGTTGAAATGATACTGCTGGTTAACAGTAGATATACTATTTAATAAACACTGTGTCCTATACCTAGGTGTTCATGAACTTACATATATGTGATGTATAAGGATTATGCGAGTATAAAGGACCATAAGGGATGTTCACTATATTATCTTATTATTATCGTATTGCTATAAACCAATGCTATGATGTGTATTACTACTCTATGGATGGTCCACCCGCCATGACCGGTGGCGGCACCAGAGGCCCGACCTTCACAAGTGGCGTGAATATTGTCACTCGCGCACTGGTTGGCTGGTTGTTGGAGTTTTATGTCCTGGCAACATCTAAGGTCATATCAGGATGGGTACCGACTTGTGACAGTGCACAGTCATTGCGACTGTATAGTGCTGCTCACCTGAGTAATCAGGATGCTGGCACCATGACCCGATATCCCACTCAATCACATTATCTTGACACTGAGCTAACCAGTCCTTGCCCTATCATATTAATTCCGAGTGCCAGGCTATTAAGCGACAATTATTAATTATAAAGCCATCGGTTTGATTCGACCGGGAACCAAACTCCCCACCTTCGGGACACGAAGCCCGCACTCTACCGATTAGGCCACCGTGCCCTGTGTCTTACGCACTGGAATTTATGTGATGTATAACGAATTATTCGAGTACAAAGATATGTAAGGGAATTATTATCACCAACACTGTACCGGTGGTGCCACCTGCGGCCTCCTCACCTCCAGCGTATGTAGACCAGTGTCAGTCGTACTGGAGGATTTTTTCTTATATATACATATATATATATATGTTTAACATACATATATATATGCGCCTGTCTCAAAAGGTGATAACTCTTTTTGTTTTTGTCCATTGTAACGATTGACACAAAACAGCACAGAAACGGTTGCACTGAAAACACAAGGACATCTCCTTCAAATCAATATGTATTCTATTGGGATTAATGAAACACCATGTAAAAAACAAATCAGTTTATCCTGAGCAAATGCATAAGCAGATAGTATGTTGATCGTTACAATGGACAAAGTTTTGTCCATATTGCTTAGCACCTTTTGAGACAGTATGTCTACACAGGAATGCACTGCTGGCAGACCAATATGTGAGAGGAGAAGGAGGACAATGGCTGCAGCTCTCCTTACTATCCGTGTCCCAGTGAGGTGGGGGGGGGGGCTAGGGGGGAGGGACTCTGGGTATAAAATGACAGCTCCTGATGAGAAGGTGCTGGCAGCAGGTAACGAGCCCGGAAGTTGCCAGCCCCCATCTCATCTCACACACCATATTGCTGTCGCTAGTCTCGAGGTGTGAAAGGATTAGAATATGTGTACAGTCATCCCATATAGGTCCAACCTCGTTAAATCCACCAGTTTTGCTATCAGATTGAAATAACCTTGGAATAACTTTACGCCTGGCTTTAATTTTATCCTTATAAAATCTAAATGGGTTATCCGACAATATTATTAGTTTGACATTTGGTGCTAGGAATACGTTTGTTGTTGTTTTACGTCCTAGCAACATCTAAGGTCATATCAGGATGGGGACCGACTTGTGACAGTGTATGTCGACTTTATAAAGTCGACATACAGGACCTGATATCCCACCCAGTCACATTATACTGAGACTGAGACAATCAGTCCTTGCCCTATCCTAATAATGCCAGGTGCCTGGCTAGGAAGCGACAAGTATCAATTTTTAAGTCATTGGTTTGACTCGACCAGGGTTCGAACCCACGGTCCCATGGTCTACCAACACGGACGCTCTAACTCATTCGGCCATCCCGTCTGGCTAGGAATAAAGTAGCGTGTATTGTGACTGAGCGCTGACTAATTATAATCAATTATATATAATTAAATAAGTGTTGCTGCACAGAACGGTGCATGTAATAAGTCAATTTACTAGAACCTGTTACTACTTGAAGTCTATGCTGTCAGAATTTTGGCATGCATCCCACAATTAATTTGGCATGTTTGCACTTCAAATATCTATAACAAAAAATAGTCATTTAAAATTAAAGTTACTTCAAACTAAAGTAAGATAGATCATAATAATGAACCCGATACATTTAATATTTATCTCAGAAAGTGACAGGAATTCAAAAATCATTGGAGTTTTCAACTTTGGAATGGAAATGCGGCTTGTCTCTCTTCAATGCAGTAATCTCATATTAAGAGATATCAAATAGATATCGGGCGCTGGCTGATATTGAGATGCCTGAGACTGTGGAAACCCGCAGTCGAAGTCTCTCCCTCAAACCAGAGGCGAGGGGCAGAACACCTATCACTGCTCTAAAATGACAGTGACAGGTGCATTTATTATTCAATGGAAATGCCGAGGTTTTAGGAGCAACATCGAAGAGTTGTCTCTTCTTTGTTGCAACCTCAATCCACTTGCTGTTTGCCTACAAGAAACTTTCTCACTTTACAAGAACTGGACGCCCTTGTAAACCAGCTACCATCCCAATATTTACTTATGGGTGACTTTAACGCGTCACAACCCATTATGGGGGGGGCGGGACAATAGGAACGCTAGAATTGAGGACATTGTGGCCGGTCATGCTCTGTGTGTATTGAACAATGGTTCATACACATATTTACATCCCGGCTACGGAACATACTCTGCCATCGATCTCAGCATTGTAGAACCAGAACTGGCACGTGACTTTTCGTGGAGGGTCTGGGACGACCTCTGCGGGAGCGACAACTTCCCAATTATTCATAATTGCGGGGGGGCATCTCCCGTAGAGCGAGAGAGGAGCTGGCGGCTTCATAAAGCCGAATGGCCCACCTTCCAGACCCTATGTCGCGAGGAGTTCACTCCAGACATCAGTGACATCGATGCCTTCACTGAGATGCTGAGATGGATCGCAGAGAAAACTGTTCTGATGGCCTCGGCAACTCCCAATCGTTTTTAGAAAACCAAATTTCTGGGCCTCATTCTCGACGCAAAACTGTCTTTTGTGCCACATATAAAGTACCTGAAAACAAGATGCCTGAGAGCGCTAGATATTCTGAGGGTGCTGTCCAGCTCAGTGTGGGGAGTGGACAGAGATGTTCTGCTCTCCTTGTACAGAACCTTGGTTCAGTCACGAGTGGATTACAGCAGCATAGTATACGGTTCCGCAAGGAAATCATATATTGGGCTGCTAGACACGATCCACCACCAGGTACTGTGCCTGGCCCTTGGGGCCTTCCGCACCTCACCGGTTCAGCGCCTTTAAGTCAAAGCCAATGAACCATCACTTAACAACAGGAGAATCAAACTGGCCATGCAATATGTAGTCAAGATAAAAACTAATGCATTGAATCCTGCACACAATTGTCTATTCGAGCAACATGACAAATCCAGGTATGAAGCCAGGCCGAATTACATCCGGCCACTGAGGCTCCGAATGAAACCTCATTTGAGGCCTTGGGCGTGGATTTGGACGTGTTGGAGGATGCCAAAGCTCCCAGAACACCCGTGGTCGTTGAGAAAGCCATCGGTTATCCTCCGACTCACGGAACTGAGGAAGTCTGGGACACATCCACTTGAGTACCAAGGACTGCATGCAGAGATTCAAGGCCAGTTTGCAGACCACCTCTCCATATACACTGATGGTTCGAAAGACCAAAGCTGGGTAGCTGCTGTGGCAGTCTGCCGACGGGAAAAGTTTGGCGTACGTTTGCCCGATCAGAGCTCGATTTTCATTGCAGAAGCCCGAGCACTCCTTCTCGCGTTGGAGTGTATCGAGGTATCCAACCACACTAACTATGATATATACAGTGATTTGTTCTCTTGCCTCCTGGCTGTTGCTGGACTGAAAACGAATCACCCTATTCTAGCAAGGGTCATTTATAAAATGAACCAACTGAGAACGGATGGGTATGACATCCACCTGTGCTGGGTGCCTGGCCATGCTGGCATACAAGGAAACGAACGAGGTGATCGGGCTGCGAAGAAGGCCCTGAACTGTGATCTTGAACCGTGTCTGATCCCTCACTCTGATCTGAAACCACTAATAGCCACCCACATAAAATCCAAATGGCAACATGAGTGGGATGAAAACATTAATAAACTTAAAGAAATTGAACCATCTGTGGGAAAGCCACCACAGACTCATGCGGGAGGTCGGCGGGACCAAGTGGTCCTTAGTCACTGCCGTATTGGCCACTCGTGGCTTACACATGCTTTTCTGCTCAAGGGGGAACCTCCCCCTGAATGTATTGGGTGTCAGCCCCCGCTGACACTCAAACACATTTGACTAATTTGCGTTGATTTGTTGGCCATGTGCCAACAGTTCTACACTGCAGATAGTATGCATGACCTTTTTCCTAAGGTAAAACAGGAAAACATTTTAACCTTTTTGAGGGCAGCTGGACTGTACCACCTCATATAGTCTACTAAATAAATTCTATCAATTATTAATCAAACCTTTCCTTTTCTATGGGAATTTGTTTCCCTTGACCACAAATATATGATTGTGAGCTTTCTAATTTAATGAGTGTATATTGGCACATAATTGAATGTCTGCTTTTACATGTAAAAGCGATGGTTTGAACAAAAAACAAACATTTCTCACTGTGAATATGGCCTATGCTGCCGACATGGCGTAAAGCAACCACCAATCAATCAATCAATCATATTAAGAGATCAACTTCAGTTTGAATAGAAATCTCCCCATACGGGGGATCAAAACGCCAGGTTCAAAACTGAATGGTGAAGGTTTAAGTTTCACTTTGGTTTCCCGTGACTAGTCTAATTAATGGAGTTCCAATTACAAGATGGATGCCTTGACGCTAATTGGAAACCAGAACTCAGATGGCGAAAACATTTTAATGCATGTATCACCAAATGGGAGGGTCTTGTATCCAAACTAAGCATCTCCTGAGGTAACGAAACACGGCCCAGTTTCATTAAATGTGTGTTTCAGTCACACTCCACCAGGTGTATATATATATATATATATATATATAATAATATATATATATATAATATATATAATATATATGACGTACAAGAATTATGCGAGTATAAAGGCGCGAAATTGAATTTATTATTATCCATTATTATCCATTTATTACCCATTCATTATCCATTTATTATCCATGTATTACCCATTTATTACCAATTAATACTTGCAATGTATTTGCTGCGTTCCTTCTATCCTGGGACTTGTGGCGACACCACCGGCCCAAACCCTAACTATGAGCATGCATTGTTGTTCGCACCTGAGAATAGTTCTTTTATTAGGTTAGGGCAACATACCAGAGAATACATTATCTCAAGCCACCTTTTATTGTCTTGTCCCTGATGTACCATAGCCAGCCTTAATGTATACATGTAGTAGTCTGCACTGACCTCTCATTCAAGTAATCACATAGACAGGTAGGCGTGGGTAGTGTGGTGATTTCAGGGAGCCCAGGTGGTGTAATGGTTAGCACACTGGCCCGGAATGAAAAGACATGTGGGTTCGAGTCCTGGTCTAGGTGATTTCCTTTAATATTTCCCATTTCATACTATATGTATATATATATATATATATATATATATATATATATATACACACACACAATAAACCCTCTTTAAATAGACCGACTAGGTGGTCGGTTTCGGAAGTTTTTTTTCTCATAATTACAATGGTATTGTATAGGAGATTGTTTGGGACCCAAATAAAGCGATTGATGTAGGGGAGTGGTCGATCGGTAGAGAGGTTTTACTGTACATGTATGTATGTATGTATGTATGTATGTATGTATGTATGTATGTATGTATGTATGTATGTATGTATGTATGTATGTATGAGCATGTATGTATGTATGTGTGTGTTGTATGTATGTAGTATGTATTTATGTGATGTTATGTGTGTGCGTGCGTGCGTGCATGCGTGCGTGCGTGAGTGCATGCATGCAGCATGCATGCATGCATACATGTATGTATGTATGTATGTATGTATGCATGTATGTATGCATCTATGCATGTATGCATGCATGTATATATGTATACATACATAATTGCATGCAGGTATATGTGTATGCATGCATGTATGTATGTATGTATACATATGTATGTATGTATGTATGTACATACGTATGTATGTATGTACGTATGTAGGTATGTATACATGTATGTATGTATGCATCTATGCATGTATGCATGCATGCATGTATATATGTATACATACATACATGCATGCAGGTATATGTGTATGCATGCATGTATGTATGTACGTGTCTGCATGAATGTGGGCTGAAAGTAATCGCTAACACAGCAAATGGAAGTTTCCAAACCTCTGCAACTCAACTTACGGCTGAAATATCGGAAGTCGCATTTCTACCTCCTTTTCTGAAGAGTTTTTTGGAGGGAGAGTTTGTGTTGTCGTTTGTGTGTGCTCACGCGCTGTGTGTGTGTGTGCGTGTGCGTGTGCGTGTGTGCCTGTGTGCGTGTGTGCGCGTGGGCTGGTGCCATCGTTGAGGTAGAAGCGGATGGGGATAACGTTGCAGACAGGCCGGACAGAAATCACTCGCTCCATCGCCGGACAGTAACTGATTCACAGACCGGCCATGGTTGGCTACTCCCTCAGCCAATCGAAATGGCATCAGTGTGGGTGGGTGGGTTCTCGGGGAACTCCTCACCCGACTACTTCCGGTAATAACCCTACTCATAAATTTTGTTTAATTATAGGGCGGGGGGGTGGCTGAATAAGTTGAGCGTCCGTCTCCCCACTTTGCGAGGTCATGGGATTTGAATGGGGGACCTCCGACTTTTTAGTTCAAATTCCTGCCGTTCGCGTCGCCTAAACAGCACATTGTAACACTGCAAACTCAATGGCTATGAGCAATCTTCATACAGAAGAAGTCAAATATCTCTAAAACCACACCACCTAGAGACAAACCGCTTGGTACACATATAGAAAACATATTCAATGAATAGATTATATTAAATTTATAAGGTTAAGGTTCTGCATTTCTATTAATTTTGAATAAAATAAACGTTTTGCACTGCGCGTACCGGCAAACTCAATGCATTGTCAATGGCCGTGAGCAATCTTCATACAGAAAAAGTTAAATATCTCTAAAACCACACCACCTAGAGACAAACCGCTTGGTACACATATAGAAAACATATTCAACGAATAGATTATATTAAATTTATAAGGTTAGGGTTCTACATTTCTATTAATTTTGAATAAAATAAACGTTTTGCACTGCATTGTCAATGGCCGTGTAGGCCCACTACTACCAACGCGCCACCAAGTGTCGGAAAATGAAATATGCCACATGTCCCCCATTCTGGGTGAGTGAAACCGATGACCCAAAGATGTATACTTGTTGCAACCGAGCTTGGCACTCAGATTATGATAGAGCAAGGAGCAGTGGAATGAGGAAGCGCAATCGTCTGCTATTGAAATTTTCCCTGTGACTACATACCCTACCTAGGGCAGGAATCTGGGGCGTCCCTCTCTTCTTTGTTGTTAGACATTTTTATTCACAATTTCCATATATTATTCCACAAACATATACTATTCTGTTAACAAGATAAATTGTAGCTTCTCTCTCTATCTCTTTCTCTCTCTATATATATATATATATATTATATATATACACATATATGGGGAGATGTGGCAAAGACGTTCAGGTGTATATACATAAGGGAAAAAAACACTCCAACGTGAGTGAGGTTTCCGCTCGCTAGCAGGTGCAGGGGAGCTCTGGAGGTGGCACTACCAGTAATGAGCATGGGGAGGAGGTAGTACAGAGTATTCGTTGTAATAAAATATATAGCAAAATAATTCCCTTCTGCGCCTTTATACCCGCATAATGGGTTATACATCACACACACACACACATATATATGTATATATTATGTGTATATATACTAGTTTAAAGTTGCATAGTCCGATGCTTTAGAGTTTCTGCCATTTTCTGAGATAAATACATTATGCTGAACGTTATGATCTACGTTACATTAGTTTGAAGTAACTTTTAATTTAAATGGCTAACTTTGGAGATATTTGATGACAAAACATGCCAAATTAATTTTGGCAAGCTTGCCAAACTCTGACACCATAGACTTCAGTAGTAACAGGTTCTAAAAAATTGACTTATTACGATGTTCTCTGCAGCAACAAATGCTTAATAAATGCACCAATATCTAAGTTGAATATGTAGAATCAAATTTAGATAAGTGCCTTGGTTTTGAAGATTTGATGTTTTCATCGGACTATGCAACTTTAAAGTTTGACCAGCTGTGCCAGTTAACGGATGATAATTAGGAACGCAAGACACAATTTGGTATAAGTTGGATTATATTAGTTAATGTTTTTCTTCAGATGGTATTCTTTTTTCGGTTATGGCAGTTCTTAATTAAATTGTCTCTGGTGTCTGTTACCAGCGCTCAACCTTCTGTTCTTATAGATGGGTGGAGGGGGTGACTGAGAAAGAAAAGGAAGAAGGGCTTTGCAGTAACCATGCGGCAGGTTTGGGCTCACTGGCGAAAGTGAGCTACTCGGCGCTCAAATCAGCAGCCGAACTGCCAGGCGGCAGCAGTGGCCAATGGAGTTGCTGAAGGGGGGAAAGTGTAGGTGGTGCCAGTGTCGGCTGCCATAGAGCACAAGGTTGAGGTGGGCAATTCGTTTGCACGCGCCAAATTACCCATGTTTCCACCGCAACATGAACAATTAGCAACGCAAGACACAAATCGGTATGAGTTGGATTTTATTAGTTAATGTTTTTCTTCAGATGGGCATTCTTGTTTTGGTTATGGCAGTTCTTAATTAGATTGTCTCTGGTGTCTGTTCCCACCGCTCAACCAAAACTAGTGGACAGCGGGGTTGGACAGGCTTTGATAGCGTCGCAGGGCATGTATTGGTGGACTGCTGCTGAAGTCCAGGTGCCGAATCTCTGGATGTCATCCAGTGTCGAGCCGAGTGCGGCACAAGCTTGGGCGCCTCCACAGCACAGGCTGTGGAGGGTAAGCGTCATGGGGCCAGATGGCCATGCATTGCCAGTGCGAGCCTTATGGTGGTGAGCAAGGCGGAGGGGTTCAGCACCTAACCCTTATAAGAGAGGGCTGGGTGGGTGGGTGAAATAGTGTTGATCCGATGAGAGTCGGGAGCAAAGTGAGGGGAGTGGGTGAGTGGGCAAATGCTGAGTGTTGACTTGCCTCATGCACAAATTAAATATGTTGACTCGTCAACATACGTCATTCTAATCGTTGTATATTTCGTTACTTTAGCTTGAAGTAACTTTTATATTAAATGGCTAAAATTGGAGATATATTTTACTTCAAAACATGCCGAAATAATGTTGGCAAGCAAGACTTCAATGGGAATGGTTTCTATTAATTGAACTATTATGCCCTTCTAATTATATACACAGACAAGTGCTTAATAAGTGCACCAGTATCTAAGTTGAATATGTAGAATCAAATCTAGATAATTGCTTTTGTTTGAAAGATTTTATGTTTTCATCGGACATTGCAGCTTTAAACAAAGTTGGAGTTGACTGAAATTGCCCTTCGCATCATTCATGCTTGATGGTCACGGTTCATTGAATCTGCCCAGAAGACTCTTCAAGGTGGAATTGTATTGATTCTCTAGACAATGGGGATGGCCCAATGAGTTGAGCGTCAATCTCCTATTTTGTTAGATCGTGCCACGGTTTCGAACCCTGGTCGAGTCAAACAAATTGATACTTGTCGCTTCCGAGCCAGGCGCTGAACATTATTAGCTTTCAAATCTTCATGGAATTTTATGTTTGTGTTTAGGTAACAATGGAAACAAATATCTAGAATTCTTGGAAATGTTTGGATTAAGAAGAATGAAAGAAAGAAAGTAAGAAAGAAAGAAAAAGAAAAAGGAAAGTAAGAAAGAAACTCCTGCTTCTAAGGGTGCTCTAATAGTAATACATCTACATTTGGGTAGTTTTATTAAATATATATATTTTACTATAGTCATTAATTCAGCTACACAAATTTCAAAATTTCAATCCCAGACAATTGGTGTTCCTCATTCCACTGCTCCTTGCCCTATCCTAGTAACTGCTGAGCGCCAAGCTAGGTAGCGACAAGTATCGATCTTTAAGTCATTGGTTTGAGTCGGTATCGATCTTAAAGTCATTGGTTTGAGTCAGCCAGAGTTTGAATGCCTACAAACTGTTACATTGAAAATGAACGCTCAGCTCAATTAGCCGTCCTGTCAGATTAGCATTGTCACATAATCATCACCAGTTAAGAGAAAGGATTAAATAAAAATGGGATTTACGTGAGAAACTTGATGGTAAAGAACAAAATAATTAGGAACAGAAGGACAATCAGCTGTTTATAAGCACCGCCCTGATTGGAGGTGTTTTTAAGCATGGCTCTGATTGGAGGGATTGGCTGGCTTCTATGGTAGATTTAAAGCCCCCTTTGATGTTTATACATTTGCTAACAGAGTTTACTGTAACTGCCCCTGGCCCCCCCCCCCCCCCCATGCCTAACACAATTATATCTCGCTGTACACAAGCCGCTTATAAAGCCAGCAGCACTTCAACACTTTGCAAGCAGCTTTTATGAAATGCCCAACCACACAAAATAGTGGCGGTTAAGAAATAAAAGCAGTCTTTGTCGCATTGCGACTGACAGCATGATGATGATGATGACGCAAGCCGCTTTAATAACTCTATTTGGAGAGGTGCTTGCATGCTCCTCAAATCGGATTGTCAGTCCGTTGGTGTGGTAATCATTCATAGTCATTCATAATTATTGATAATCATTGATAATCATTCGTAATCATTCCTAGTCATTCGTAGTCAAATCTGCACTGAAGTATAGGATTTAATCTGCATCAAATTCTACTAACAGAATAGCTTCATATTCAGCATGTATGTTAGTACAAAGTTACCCTAACCTTGACACTGAAGTATAGGATTTAATCTGCATCAAATTCTACTGACAGAATAGCTTCATATTCACCATGTATGTTAGTACAAAGTTACCCTAACCTTGACACTGACATCTGCACTGAAGTATAGGATTTAATCTGCATCAAATTCTACTGACAGAATAGCTTCATATTCAGCATGTATGTTAGTACAAAGTTACCCTAACCTTGACACTGAAATCTGCACTGAAGTATAGGATTTAATCTGCATCAAATTCTACTGAGAGAATAGCTTCATATTCAGCATGTATGTTAGTACAAAGTTACCCTAACCTTGACACTGAAATCTGCACTGAAGTATAGGATTTAATCTGCATCAAATTCTACTGACAGAATAGCTTCATATTCAGCATGTATGTTAGTACAAAGTTACCCTAACCTTGACACTGAAAATATTAAACTTACATCCTGTTATCTCTCAATGCTGTTCGGTACCAGACTATTCTTTTGTTCTTTGTATCAAACTCTTGTCAATTTTAGACTCTATTATAAATTTGAATGAATTTAAAACGATATGGCCGGGAAACCAGTGCATCAGCGCTGAAAAAATACCTTTATTCGCTGAATGAAATGATCATTTACCAATATATATATATTGTGATTCCAAACAGATCAACTGTACCATATGTAGAGTAGACTATATTTATACAAGCACATGAGAAGAGCGACTTAGTATTACATTAGGATATAGTATCTACAGGCGAGATAAGTGAAACAAAGATACAATGAATCACAAGAAAGAGCCGAGAGAAAAAAACACTCCCAAAACAAACACTCCTTCCTTTGTGTGTCTGGCACATATTGGATAACTGTGTCTGTTTGACCGCATACACAAGTATATATAGCACAGTAATTGAGAACTGCACTACAGTGGCCTATAGTTTCTGTGTAATCTATTACCGTATATATGCGAATATAAGTTGACTTCAAGTATAAGTCAAGGGGTATTTCTAGAGGAAATATCTGGAATTAAGCCAAACCCGACTATAGGTCAAGCTTCATTTTATTTACTGACACATTAAACTTCATTCATGCACAAATATTCAACAAGATGACAACACCACTGGTCTCTCAAAAACCTTCCAAGTCAAGACTCATCATCAGAATCCTCCAGTAACTGCTCATGACTAAGAGCATCACTGTAATATTCATCACCGGCGTCAATGGCAATGTCCTCAGAGTCATCATCACTGACTGAATCAGACTCATCTTACCACAAGATGTAATCCTGGGTGTCATCCATGCTCCCTCGAGGGGTATTGCGAGTATAAGGCGACTTTGGAATAGGAGCCTTTTGGGGGGTTAAATTTCCTCGACTTATATTCGAGTATATACAGTATTACATAATTTTACTTCTTAATCATGAAAATAGATGCCCCTTAAATCATACATTTTTTCCTTGTTAGAATGCACCAACGTTGTGTTTGCAACACTGCAAATAAAATGGCGACAGCAACGTACAGATGCTGAATCGCATATATATATATATCACCATCAAAGGTCCCACTGCTTCACAAATCACAGCTGGTCCAATCTGTTACTAACAACCCCGCTCCAACAGAAGGACTCGTATTGCTGTCAGGTGACTATCAACACTAAAACAGCAAACTGCAACTAACAAACTCACACAACGAACTATGAAGGCATAGAGCTAGAATATTCGTATCAAACTGACATTTATACACTCCTTGTCTAACTCCAACTGACCACTTCCTACATTAAAACTTATTACAACTTTACCAAATGAATAACGAAGATAGTTTCCGCTTACATTCTAAATACCATGAAAATACTCAATATTGATCCATCTAATATTGATGTAGTCATATGACACTACTGTTGGCACAATTGCTGTGAAACTGGTAGGTAACTAATCAAACATCCAATGCGCTGTATGCTCCAAATTGTGCACTCAACACGTATTTGTAAAATATTCCGATATTCGGCAAGGGGGGAATGCAATTGTTCTATTACTGATCGGTGTCAATGTGTAAATTTTCATATTTTCACTCTAGCGCAAAATCATACAATTACAATTTTGATATCTTTTGTGGGATAAATTCAATACATGTAGAACTGTCCAGCATTGAAAACAAGCACCCTCACGGGAGCTTATACGTTATGGGCAGAGTATATACCTCGTCAATAAAAAGAAAAAAAAAAAAGAAGAAAAAGAACTGCTAACATAGCTAATAGACAGAGGCTACAGTAATTATTTGACTTGCTATCAATAAAACAAAGACTTAATTATCAGCATCGTAACGTGGAGACTAAATATGTGGTGCCCAGTTTTGGAGAATATATATATATATATGGGTTATACCCTTCTGCTGGGGTAAAGGTCACCACACTCAAAAGGTCAAGGTTGGTGGTGGCCAAGGGGCAAGACAGCTACTGGTGGTGGGAAGACCACTGGTATCCATAGAGACCAGGAATGATGGATTCCTATTGGTGAAACCAGGAATGCTAGATTCCCATTGGTGGAAGGAGGTGGCATGATACTCTACCAAGAACCCATGTAACTATATGACAATAAACCAGAGGGCTGGACTCTCTCTCTTATACTTTACACTCTTCCTTTCTCTTTGTCTGTATTGTTTTCCTCATAGCCTACATACACTGCCACAGATCCGAGCATTAGATTCTACATACTCTTAGCTAACTTTAATATGTAGCTACTATATGTGCCATTCTTGTGTAAATAACCATGAAGTGAATAATAGCTGAAAGACCAGCGCTTCAGCGCTGACAAAAGAACGTATTCAGCGGAATAAACATATTTACAACAACAAAGAGGAAACATTACCTGAACAAATCTCTGGGCGGATCACTCACCTGTGAACACAAAAGAAAAATTAATCACAAAATGAATATAATATGTGAGGCCAATTTCAACAATGTAAATAGCTCAATGTATTAAAACACATTTGTACCATATTGGATGTAGGCCTACATTATTGTTTTCAAACATACTAGATTGGGATCAGTTATTTTAAATTAGAAAGTTAGCTTCTCCAGTTTTCTTCTTCTGATAGATTGCATTTCTGATAGGTGATTAAATTGTGGTAATTGTGTTTTTGTGCGCACAGAAACACGTATTATCACATAGCATGTGAATTCACAAAAACAATTGATTGATTTATTGATGGTGATTTCATGTGGCGTCAGCAGCAAAAGCCATACTCATGGCGAGAATGGCTTAAATTGCATTCTGTCATAGTATTGTAAAATATTCTGATTTTCGGCATTGGGGTGGAATGCAAATGTTCTAATATTGATCGGGTATACGTGACCAGGTGCATGTATGTGTATGTGTAGGTGCTGGTGGTGCCTAAGTGAGATGTAAATAGACATAGTGGTGCTGGCAGAGTTGTGTGTAAGGGGCACTCAGAGTCTACCCCATCCCCCCGCTGCTAGGTAGGATCCCCACACTCAGGCTCAAGGCAGGTGGTGGCCAGGGATGCGACACACCTTGGTGGTGGTGGGCAGACCACTGGTAACCATGGGGACCAGGAATGCTGGATCCCTATTGGTAGAGCCAAGAATGCTTGTTTCCCATTGGGGGAAAAGGGTGGGTGAAACTCTACAATGAACCCATGTACCATATAAATAATAAACCAGAGGGCTTGACTCTCTCTCTTCTTTTACACTTTATACTCTTCCTTTCTCTTTGTCTGTATTGATTTCACTATAGCCTGCCTACACAACCACAGATTTGAGCTTTAGCCATTCTACAAAACTGGTGACCACGACGAGTGGTAAATTGATTAGTTGGAGGAGAGGATTCAACTTTACTTCATGGAGACCTAGTCTTTACAATATGAAGGATTAAAATTGCTAGTGAAGAGAACTTCTCTGTACTTGTTTGTTTTTTGTTTTTTTTCCCCTTCTTCGTAGTGTTGGATAATGAGCAGGTACGAGGCGCTATCCCCCGTCCCAACATATTTCTACTTTGTGTGTGATGTAGGTTGCACAGTGGGTGTGGATAGTGGTTGGGGAATGCTACCCCTCCCCCTATCCCCTCCCTCCCCCCATCTCCTTACACCCGCATACACTTACACGCCCTTACCTTCCATTAACGTTGCACAGTCCGATATTTTTTAGTTTCTGTCATCTTCTGAGATACATATATCAGGTTGATCATTATAATCTACTTTATTTTGATTGGCGGTAACTTTTATTTTAAAGGGCTGACTTTGAAGATATTTGAAGCACAAACATGCATTTTGCATAATTTTGCATAACTTTGGCAAGCACGCCAAAACTCTTGACACCCTAGGCTTATGCAGTAACAGGTTCTAGTAAATTGACTCAGTATTCTCTTCTGTGTGGCATCGACAAAAGTTGGTTTTATTTAACGACGCCTCTAGAGCCCATTGATGTTTATCATCGGCTAGTGGACGTCAAACTGTGTGTGGCATCAAGTGCTTAATAAGTGTATCAGTATCTAAGTTAGATATGTAGAAACAAATCTAGGTGAGTGCTTTAGTCTGGAAAAGTTGATGTTTCATCGGACTATGCAGCTTTAAATAAGCATCTAACGGCTTGACTTTCCTTCCAGTAGCTGAGATGAATTGAAGTAAATTCAAGCAAGGTGCTCTGTCAGAACATACCAGGCAATAGGCCTCAGGGTTTGAGCGGTGAATGGTTGCTAATTCATCAAACACTTCCTGGACCAAGTGCCCGAGGCCTGTGTAACAGGCCAGATTACCCCCCCCCCCCTCCCGACCACCCCAATCAGATTATACCCCGCAGTATAAAATAGCCCGGGCAGGTTTATACCGGGAGTATATTTTGGCCTTGCCCAGAATATACCCCATTAGCCCAGATTATACCCCCTTATGTTCTTCATAAATAAAAATGTTTTTCTTCTAGGCCCAGAGTTTATACTCCTCCCTTATTACCACAAATCTCCTGAACCAGGGGCCGTATGCAGGAGTCAGTGTTAGTGGTGTTACAGCTTGTTACCGTTTAGCTATCACCGATGTCGGGAACTGTGTCAAGTGGTATGCAGGAGCGCGTAACACTTTCATTATAGCTAAACGTGAAGTTATTTATAGATTTGGGAAATCCCTCCATTCGACAATATGAATAACACTGCCAATGCGGCGGCGGCATTAATATCGGTTCGAATTTAGGGTTAAATTGATCAAATTTCACTTATTGCGTATTTAATTCTGTCAAATATGATAGCATTGAATAGATTTGGGCCTAATAAATTGCCGCCGCCGCATCGACGTCGCTTTCCATACTGGCGGATGAAAGCGACGTCGATGCGGCGGCGGTGATTTTTTTACTTTACGTTTGTCGATTCGAAAATATAAATATTAATATCGCCACCGTTGCGGCGGCAGCGTTAATCTCGCTTCGATTTTAAGGTTAATTTAATAAAATTTCACTATTTGCCTATGTAACTTTGTTAAATATGACACGATTGAATAGATTTGATACCCTACACTGCTGTAAACTAGGTATTTTTCTGGTTTACCTTAACCTAGTTTAAGCTTCTGGTGTTAGGCCTATCACTGACTCGTGCATGCCATTTTTCACCGCTAAACGGGAATTCCCGCCAAACACTGTTTTGCCTCGCTAACACTGACTCCTGCATATGGGCCCAGAAGATTGATAAATATGGGAGAACCTCTGGAATTTCACAGGATGGTGTATGGGCCACAGCTAGTTTGATGGAATGTGACATTGCAGTGCAGTTCAGTTGGACAGTCAATGCAGTGGCCACCGTATCCCGCCAGCTTTAGTCTCCATATGAAATCCCGTCTCGACTAGTTGCGGGCCACCGTATTTACATGGGTTTTGAATGCTATTGATGGCCAATCCCGTTAGGTGGTACGCGGAGGCTATGGTTACTGTCATTATGTTCTCTCCTGTCATTAGCGGCACTGCTCAACAATGCTATACTGCCCTGATATCTGGTGTAAGGCATACGGTTCATAGCTCCCCTTTTCTCGCTGTCATTATATGAATTATATATTAGAGCTTACCCCATAGTAGATACAACACACGACACAACACGCGATCCGAGTTCAGCACCAGCAGAAGTGTAGATAATAGATGATCTCAATGCTTAGTTTTATTCACTTATATAATGTTTTCAGATACATACAACAGTGGATGTTATAGACCTCCTTATTGGCTATTACACTCATGCACACCAGTCATTCCTTTCCCGCATGATCTCTCCCTAACATAGTCCACCATTGGCTGCCTTCAGGACTCACCCCCCTCCCACCCAGCTCTGGCCACCACCTAGCCATCGTGGGATTACCACATAACATGACGGTGACCGTGTGGCTGGGCGAGATAAGGGGAAGGGATTCTGCTTAAAGGGGCACTTCTTCCCTCCCCCGGTGTGAGCATTATAAAGGGAGTACTGTTTCCCATTTAGCCATCTCAATACTCAATACATACTTAATCGGAGAATTTTACATCCAGTGCTTGACAGACCATGCATTATATCTTGAGAACGTGTCAGAACACTTCAATGTTGTAACTACTGTATAGATAGATATATGTAAAAAGATCTTGACCTTTGAGAATATTAACTTCTTTAAAAAAAATTACGTTGGTGTGAACATATCTTCGTTTTGTGATGGTACACATGGCTTTCTTTGAAGAGTAAATCAATTTGGGATATGGAATGCACACATCAAAATACCATAATTGAACTCAGACAAAGGTAATGCACTGCATAAAATAATGTGAGTATGTTGTGGCAAATCATATTTCAATTATATATAATTCTAATAGAGTCCTAAACTTTACATGAGAGCCTAGAGTTTGAGATCTAAATTTTTCAGATCCATGTCAATGTAAATGTCCGATCGTTGTCAACAAAATTGAAGCAGACTATTTGCTCAATTGGAGATTCACCAAATTATTTTTAAAATTGATGACGGTCGTTGCAATAACATGTGTTTGCTTTTTGAGAAATCAGGCATGGCTTATTTACCAGGCCAATCATATATTTTATTCAGTTGATAGTTCATTGACTAGACATGGTGGTCAGGCTTCCCTTGTGGAAGGTCGGGAGTTCAAATCCCAGTCTTGTGAGCTCATGTCTTGAGAGCTTATATCTTGTGAGTTTATGTCTTGTGAGTTTATATCTTGTGAGTTTATGTCTTGTGAGTTTATATTGTGTGAGTTTATGTCTTCTGAGCCTATCTCTTGTGAGCCTATGTCTTGTGAGTCTATGTCTTGTGAGTTTATGTCTTGTGAGTTTATATTTTGTGAGTTTATGTCTTGTGAGCCTATGTCTTGTGAGTTTATATCTTGTGAGTTTATGTCTTGTGAGTTTATGTCTTGTGAGTTTATATCTTGTGAGTTTATGTCTTGTGAGCATATGTCTTGTGAGTCTATGTCTTGTGAGTTTATGTCTTGTGAGTTTATATCTTGTGAGTTTATGTCTTGTGAGTTTATGTCTTGTGAGTTTATATCTTGTGAGTTTATGTTTTGTGAGCCTATGTCTTGTGAGTCTATGTCTTGTGAGTTTATGTCTTGTGAGCCTATCTCTTGTGAGTTTATGTCTTGTGAGTGTGTGTCTTGTGAGTTTATGTCTTGTGAGTTTATATCTTGTGAGTGTATGCCTTGTGAGCATATGTCTTGTGAGTTTATGCCTTTTGAGTTTATGTCTTGTGAGTTTATGTCTTGTGAGTTTATATCTTGTGGGTTTATGTCTTGTGAGCCTATCTATGTCTTGTGAGTTTATATCTTGTGAGTTTATATCTTGTTAGTTTACTTGCGAGCCTATGTCTTGTAAGTTTATGTCTTCTGAGCCTATGTATTGTGAGTTTATATCTTGTGAGTTTATGTCTTGTGAGTCTATGTCTTGTGAGTTTATGTCTTGTGAGCCTATCTATGTCTTGCTACAACCTCCCACGCAGGAGGCAGGCACCCTATCCATTCAGCCATCTCTCCCTCCAGTGATCGGCGACCAGTCGCTAATCGGTCACTAATACCCCAGTCACACTATGCCTGCATTCTTGCTACCTTTTTGTAACCACCATACGACCACCACACGACCACCACACGACCGCCATACGACAACCACACAACCACCACACGACCACCATAAGACCACTACACGACCACCATACGACCACCATACGATCACCACACGACCACCACACGACCACCATACGACCACCATACGACCACCACACCACCACCACACCACCACCACACCACCACACCACCACCATCCGACCGGTCGGCGAGTGGTCGGCGACCATTTAGGGTGATTTTGGTTGCCATGAGGTTGCATCTACTGCACCGGTGGCTGTGTGTTCTTTGGTCAAAGTGGTTGCAAGCAGTCGCAAGCCGCAGTGTGACTGAGGCTTTAACGATACAGCTTCTTTGTCCATCACAGGAAGTGTTTCCTGCCCTGGAGAACTGCCCCACACTGGTCTGTGTTTCCAAGGAGATGCATAGCGACAGCCACACGTCTGCGCATGCGTCCCATTGTTAGAGTAGATGAGCTGCACAATTGCATAGTTCCGCCCAAGGCAACCAGGTGGTGTGGCCGCGTTGTGACGGGCGGAAGCGGAAATAGTGCGCACTTGCCAGGTGGGTGCGTGGCCACGATCACCTTAAATAATTGCATTAAGCTGATTTTTTTATTTCAATCTTTCCCCTTTTTTCGGCCTTTTTAAAAAAATCGTTTTTCTTCCTTATTTATTTCAATCTTGTTTCTTTTTTTTGCACATTTATTTCAATCTTTCCCCCTTTTCCCCGCCTTATTATTTTTTTTAAATCTCTTTTTTCACCTTATTTATTTCAATCTTTTCTCTTTTTTTAAATATTTATTTCAATCTTTTCTCTTTTTTGTTCTTATTTATTTAAATTTTAAATTGTTTGCATGTGTGCTTATTCATCTCACTTTCTCAGACGTCTGGTTGTCCCGAATGACCTTAACCTCTTTCAGGGTAGCCACTTGGCGTGTGTGTCTGTGTGTCGGGTGGGGGTGGAGGGGGGGGGGTAGTGCACACTTCTGGCGGGTTAACACTGTGGACCCACTGGGATATGAAGCAACCTGCGTAACAATGACACGACATTCCACTCAATGGCACTGAGCCACTCAGAAGCCTGGCCTAATCCTGCCAGTCTCCAGCACCAGGTATCAAGTGCTGCTTTCTTTTTTCCCTTATTTTTGTTTTGTTTTGTGGGTATGTTTTCCTTTGTTTTTGTGTGGGGTATTTTGTGTGTGTATATAATTACAGGCGAAGTGACAGAGATAAGGTCAAGTTTTGGTACAATTTACGCTCCGCAGGTGGCGCCCCATTCGCGCACTCCTGATCAAGGTGGGTGCGCGACTACAAATACATGTAATGTGCAATAATATAATATATAAACCTTGGATTATGCTACGTTGCGTTATATTATTATAAACCATTATAATACACATATACACACATATATATGTGTGTGTGTGTTTGTGTGTGAATATATATATATATATATATATATATATATATATATATATATATATATATATATATATATATATAGACATACTTACAGTAAAACCTCTCTAACCGACCACCTCCACAGATCGACCACTCCCCTATATCGATCGTTATATTTACAATACCATTGTAACCATATTCTAACTCTGTAAACCGACCACCTGTTGGTGGAGGGGTGTGGGTTGGTGATGGATATGTGTGTAAGTTGGTGACGGGTGTGTGTGAGTTGATGGAGCGGTGTGTGAGTGTGAGTTGGTGGAGGGGTGTGTTCTGCTGATGGATGTGTGTGAGTTGGTGGAGGGGTGTGTGTTGCTGATGGATGTGTGTGAGTTGGTGGAGGGGTGTGTGAGTGTGAGTTGGTGGAGGGGTGTGTGTTGCTGATGGATGTGTGTGAGTTGGTGGAGGGGTGTGTGAGTGCGAGTTGGTGGAGGGGTGTGTGGTGGTGATGGATGAGTGTGAGTTGGTGGAGGGGTGTGTGAGTGCGAGTTGGCAGAGGGGTGTGTGGTGGTGATGGATGTGTGTGAGTTGATAGAGGGGTGTGTGAGATGATAGAGGGGTGTGTGTGTGAGTTGATAGAGGGGCGTGTGTGAGTTGGTGATGGGCGTGTGTTTGAGTTGGTGGAGGGATGTGTGAGTGTGAGTTGGTGGAGGGGTGTGTGTTGGTGATGGATGTGTGTGTGAGTTGATGGAGCCGTGTGTGTGTGTGAGTTGGTGGAGGGGTGTGTGTTGGAGATGGATGTGTGTGTGAGTTGATGGAGCCGTGTGTGAGAGTGAGTTGGTGGAGGGGGGTGTGTTGGTGATGGATGTGTGTGTGAGTTGATGGAGCCGTGTGTGTGTGTGAGTTGGTGGAGGGGTGTGTGTTGGAGATGGATGTGTGTGTGAGTTGATGGAGCCGTGTGTGAGTGTGAGTTGGTGGAGGGGTGTGTGTTGGTGATGGATGTGTGTGTGAGATGATGGAGCCGTGTGTGAGTGTGGGTTGGTGGAGGGGTGTGTGTTGGTGATGGATGTGTGTGTGAGTTGATGGAGCGGTGTGTGTGTGAGTTTGTGTTGGTGGATGGGTGTGTATTGGTGACGGATGTTTGTGTGAGTTGATGGAGCAGTGTGTGTGTGTGAGTTGATGGAGCGGTGTGTGAGTTGATGGAGGGGTGTGTGAGTGTGAGTTGGTGGAGGGGTGTGTGTTGGTGATGGGTGTGTGTGTGAGCTGATGGAGCCGTGTGTGAGTGTGGGTTGGTGATGGGTTATGTGTTGGAGGCGCTTGTCTGCAGTGACATACACCCCAGCCAACAACCCACAGGCCCCACTGCACTAACACCAAACCGACTGGGTGCGCCCCGCCCCGTTTTACCAACTTCCTCCAGGCGGACAAGCGTGCAAATATCACATAATAGTCCCCCCTAATCCTGCCTGCAACGACCACGTGACCGATGGCCCGGTAACGTGGCCCCCAGGTTCGTCCGCGGGCCACCAGGGGGCAGCCGGATGTTGGGCGGTGAAAGCAATCCGGGTGGAGCCTTCCAAGGCCAGTCGCCCCCAACCATAGTCGACCAATGACCGTGGCAGGCTCATCTTTATGGGAACTGCGACACGGGCAATTCCTCAGCAATGATTGGTACGCGCAGTTTGTGGGCCCTTAGCTGAATTTGACTTAGATCCGAATAAAAAAAATGTTGCTCATCTTTTTAATTTTGGGGGGGGGGAAGTTTCTATCCCCCTCCTCTCCCCCCTGTTCACCCCCCCCCCCGGGGCGGCCATCTATATGCATCTGATATCCCCTGTGAGCCCCCGATCATGATCGGCGAGGCAATAATCGGACATGGACGCTGTGGTCTGTGCTGTTAGATCGCAATTCAAAGCCCTAAATACTTTGCGTAACGACATATTTAATCCGCGTATTTGTAATATATACCTGTACTTTGGACTTGTTAATATAAATATATACGTATATATGCATATATATTTATACAGTAAAACCTCCCTAACCGACCACCTCCACAGATCGACCAATGCCCTATATCGATCGCTTTGTTTGGGTCCCAACAATACCATTGCAACCATAATCATCTAACTCTGGAAACCGACCACCTTCCTAAATCGACCAATTAAAGTTGGTCCCAAGGTTGGTCGATTTACAGAGGTTTTACTGTATGTGTATGTATCTATATTATATGGATATATGTATGAATGTATGCATGTATGTATATAGGTGTATATATGTGTATATATGTATATATATGTATATATATGTTGATATATGTTGATATATATATGTATATATATATATGTATATATGTGTATATGTGTGTATGTGGGTATGTGTGTATGTGTATATGCATATACATGTTTTATGTCAGGTCAAGTGTTTATGGCTGTTGCCTAGGTAACGGACCGTGTGATATAGGCGTGTTCATAATCTTAATCACATTGCTTCTATCCGGTGCCTACATAGGATATGTCCAAATGCACTATCACTTCAAAACCACCCTGGCGGGGTAGGGACGGGGGGGGGGGGGTGAGGGGGAGCGGAGGGAAGGGCATGAGAAGGGGGGGAGGGGAGGGGAGGGGAGGGGAGGGGAGTGGAGTGGATGGGAGGGGTGGGGAGGGGTGGGCATGAGAAGGCGATGGGAAGGGGAGGGGAAGTGGAGGGGAAGGGGGAGGGGAAGTGGAGGGGAAGGGGAGGGGAAGGGGAGGGGAAGGAGAAGGGGAAGGGGAGGGGAAGGACCGGGAGGTGGGAGGGGGGACGCCGGAGAGGGAGAGGGGAGGGGGAGTGGCGGGATTGGGCGGGGGGGGGGGGTGTTCTCTAAGTAGCCTACAAGAAGTAGTTGGTATAGGGACTGTCAGTTTTCCACAGGTGACCTAATTAACATGACTATCATGACACACATTGGTTGCAATGTTTGTTTGTTGGAGTTTTACGTCCTGGTAAAATCTAAGGTCATGTCAGGACTGGTACCGACTTGTGACAGTGCACACTCATGACAACTGTATAGTGGTGTCCCACTGGGAGACCAGGCTCCCGGCACCATGATCAGACTTCCCAGTCAGTCACATTATCCTGATACTGAGCTAACCAGTCCTTTCCCTATCATAGTAATGCCAAGAGCCAGGCGCGATAGTGACAAGAATATATTTTGTATCTCATTGGTTTGACTCGACCGGGAATTGAACTCCCGACCGTCCGCGCGGGAGTCCTGCGCTCTATTGATTCGGCTACCGCGTCCGGTTGGTCGCAAAGCTTGCATTGTGTTTGACTCGAAGGGGGCGGGGGGGGGGGGGTGACTGACACTCCACCGCAAATAAGGTAAAAGTTGCATAATCAGATGAAAACATCAAAGACCAAAACATGTGAAGTGGGCCTGCAAGCGGAATTTGCGCACACAAAGAAAATGCGTATCCATCAACAATTCGCGCATGGTTGCTAAGGGACGGATAAACAAAGTGCAGTTATCTGGCAACAGGGTATCTTTTAGAAGATTAGAAGACTTGATATGTTAATAATCCATACAGCATTTATGCAATCCTTAGTGTTATTTGTAATCAACATTTGGATTTATTTGTGTTATATTCATTGATATTTATGCATTCCGAATCGTTTTGGTTTATATTAAAGGAATATGACGACGATATCGAGCTTATTCGGCCGTTTTCGTCATGTTTCTTTATTTCGTATTTTTGGCACTATTTTGCCATTAAGGTTGCTTTTAATACATAATTCCGGTTTACTTTGTCATATTCATTAATATATATCATATTCGCAAAGTTGTAGTTTAATACTAAGGTGATATGACGATGAGATCGATGTTATTCGGCCGTTTTTCGTCGTGTTATGTTTAAACTGCATATTTCTGGCATTATTAAGCTATTACTGTCATTTTTAATTCCAAAATTACTGTTGACTTTTGTATATCCATTAATATAAATACAGTTAGAATGTTAGCTTACTATTTATTGAACTCATGTATTATCTGTATTGCAATGTTCATATTATATATCTAAAATTTTAGCTAAAAGTGCTCTAAGTAACTTATTGTCTGTTCAAATGAGTTGTGTGATTGTATGACTATTATATATCTAAGAAATGGTAATTGCTCTAAATAACCTGAATCTATGCTCAACTCATATAAAGTAATTTTAATGTACTATCAAATACTGCTGGTTTGCTGCTGTTATTTGTTTTGTGTTTATTCACAAAATTTAAATATTATAGGTTAATGTTACTTTTAGTTCCACAATTACTGTTAACTTGTATTTATTTAAGCATATACATTTCGGGTGTATTTCACTACTTCTTTATTAAAATCATATATTATATGCCTTCTACTGTGCTAGACATTTAAATTGAAAAGTAACATTATACAAGAAACCCAGAAATATGCCCCACCAAAGTTATAATACAAAGACAATTGTGCATTAACTGCCTACCATAGGCATAGCTGTACCCCAATAGCTGTCATGATCACCATTGGTTTCATATACACAGCATGATATATATTTGTATGTAACTGTGTGTATGTCACTGTAATGACTATATGTAAAATGGGTGCATTTATATTCTAAAATCGTGTGTTCTTTCTGTCATGATTCTCTGTTCAACTCATATCAAGTATGCATCTGTCACTGTATAGTAATGAGCGTAAAGTAAATTATTATATATCCAACCACCACTGATTACATAGGGCGATAGTCCATCCGTCGAATTTTCGCTTATCTGGGGTGCGTGGTTGAATTTCTATAATAATGTAATGAGGTAAAGTAAACTATTATATATCTAAAATATCCTCTAGGTAACCTGATTCTCTGCTCAATTCATTTATGTGCTTGTATTAGGCCAGTGAACTCATGCTTTGTATTGCTGAATAAATATAATAATATAAACTCTAATTAATGTAAACCTATTTATATTTCATACACACAACATTTAGACGCACACACCATATCAACTGCTCGATGACAGGACGAGGAGAGCTGGATTCGCGGGATTCGCGGCGGCCACCCACGGTTAACAAGTCCAGACTACAGTGAGAGCTGGATTCGCGGGATTCGCGGCTGCCACCCACGGTTGACAAGTCCAGCCGGCAGTGAGAGCTGGATTTGCGGGGTGAGCAGCAACCACCCGCGGTTAACCGATCCAGCCTAAATTACGAGCTGGATTTGTGGGGCTAGCAGCAACCACCCGCGGTTAACCGATCCAGCATACACTACGAACTGGATTTGCGGGCGAGCAGCAACCACCCGCGGTTAACCGATCCAGCATACACTACAAACTGGATTTGCGGGCGAGCAGCAACCACCCGCGGTTAACCGATCCAGCCTAAATTACGAGCTGGATTTGTGGGGTGAGCAGCAACCACCCGCGGTTAACTGATCCAGCCTAAATTACGAGCTGGATTTGTGGGGCGAGCAGCAACCACCCGCGGTTAGCCGATCCAGCATACACTACGAGCTGAATACGAGCTGGATCCGTGGGGCGACCAACGGCCACCCGCAAATAGCACCAGCCAGCAGTGACAGTGGGATTCGCAGGATGAGCAGCGGCCACCCCCAGAATCCGGACGAGGGCATCACATTAGGTATTGTTTTGGGAATATTCTATTTACGGGGATGGGTTCACGGAACTATATAATATGCAGGGACTATTTAAATCATACACTTATATTTTTATCTTGTAAAACACACACCACAACATTAAAAATACACCTTGATTTGTATATAGTTTGTAATATTGTATGTCATATATTATTGGTATATTGGTTGTAGAGCAGGGAATCAGTTAGGCCGCTGGCGTTTCTTTTGAGCACCTTTTATATTGAGTATTGTAACCTATTGATTTCTGGGTGATTTCATGAAGTAAAAATTTAATTAAAACCTTACATGTTGGTAAAACCAATTGAAAATATACCACAACACCCTTGTGAGCCTAAGCACTAATCTAGGCATTGTGGTAAAAACAGATTTAGAATTATAGGTCAAAAACCCCTGCAAACATATATTTACATCATACATGTTGGTAGAGAAAAGTAAAATACACCACAGAATCCTTGTAAGCCTTCACGGTTAAACTGGTACACAGGGGGATGGGGCCAAATCAAATTGGAACATATTAACCCTAAACTTAAATTTAAATACAAATAAAACTAACCAGAGTAAACATATGTGAACATTCTACAATTTGTTTAATTATAAAAATAATAGCAATTTTCCCTGGGCTGCTTTCTTCCAGAGGGAAACAGCCTGTGGTTGGTACACCTATTATAGTAAATATAAAAAACTGGCACTAACATATAGCAAATGTTTATATTTGGTCATCTAGGAGGACACAGGAATGTTCAAAATTGTATCTGTGTAAACTAGAACATTTCTAACTGTTTTATTAAGGTAATTGTAGACACCTCTTCATAACCAACCACTTGACTAAATTATTAAATGGTGGATATAGGTGTTATGTTTGTATTATGTGTTATTTGTGGCTCCCCATGTTGTTGGGGAAATAAGTTGGTTAACGGTGGGTCCAACTATTGCCATAGGTTGGTTAACGGTGGGTCCAACTACTGCCAGGGGATTAGACAGCAAATTTATTTTAGATACACCCGGAGGGAATTTTCTTCATGGTTGAACTGGTGAATATATTCTTCACGGTTAAACTGGTTCACAATGAGCATTGAATATGTATGTCTCTAAACTATGAAGCTTAACAATCATTTACTGAACCGGTTCTTCTCTCTGAGGGCATCAGCTTGGTTTTCAAAATTTTCTAGAATATAGGCCTAAAACTAATTTATGGGGAAATAGACATACACATTCAAACAAATTAAACAGAAATTTAAACCATTTAAAATTGTAGAAGTAACTAGCCATGATCTCTGGGGATAACCACTAGTTAATCATACATGTACATTAGGGATAAGAGTGAAATGTTAATATGAATTGTTTGGTTGTGTGGAAGGGTAGGGATTATTCCAAATTCTATTATAGGTAAAGTATTTGTAACGGTTTTCCCATGTAAACATTAAATCCCCTTCATACTCGACCACTAGACCAAAGTGTGTATAGGTGTAAATATCTTTAAATTGTATTATCCAAGTACTATAAACATTCTATAAAGTTGAACATAAAAAGTGAACCATTTAAATTTGTGTAAGTAACTACCAGTGTTACTATATGAATTTTTGCTATGGTGATTGTGAAGATAAATATCTATAAGGTTAAACATCAAAATTGAACCATCTAGAGGAGCTAGGGTAGGGATTATTCCAAATTATTATACAGACCATCAGTAAGGTTACACGGTGCCGTTTTATTAAGTATATTGTATATTATTAAATTTCTATCTCTGTAGTCTGAGAATTAAAATTTATATGTAAACTAAAGGATAGTAACTCTTACCACGTATTAGATAGCTATATTATGTTTAACAGATTCAGCTTTCATTTTATGTGATGTACGCATATATGCAGGCTTTTGTGCTTTGCCATGGTACATTTTATGTAACAGTCGTTCATTGATATGACGGCACACACCCCCATTGAGATCCCGGGGGCTTGATCTGTGCGATAAATCTGTATTTAAAATCTTTGATAATCCATGCCGGTCTCTGTAATGCTTTGGTTGGTACCCCTGACACCCAAACCACACACCTAAACCCCCCCACCATACATCTACACCCACACCACACACCTACACCCACACCACAGACACACACCATACACCTACACCACCAAAACACATACCACACAGAGCTCAGAGAGTAAGAAACTCCGGCCTCGACCTGTCGATGCAAAAGGCACGCAGGATCGCTGCTTGGATGGATTCGCATTTAGTGGCTCGCCAAGCCGAATGTATCACATATGGAAGAAACGGGTATATATGCGCAGTGGCGCAAAACCCGCTGAGAGGCATTACCTGGTGAGGAGTGTGTCGGCATGCGTGGCCCAATCTAAGGGAGTGTGCCGGCATACGATGCCTTAAGACGCTATGGTCGGGAGTATCAGTAATTGGATGCGGTGCCCAATAGTAATCCGGTGAGGAGTATTTTTATATATACGGGGCCCACCGGCCATCAAACCATTGATGTAGATCAGACTAGATAATGTGACGGCGCAAATAAGGGAACACACTGCGAGTAGAGACATTACCTGGTAAGGAGTGTGACGGGATGCGTGGCCCAATCGAAGGGAGTGTGCCGGCATACGATGCCTAAAGACGCTACGGTCGGGAGTATCATTAATTGGATGCGGTGCCCAATAGTAATCCGGTGAGGAGTATTTTTATATATACGGGGCCCACCGGCCATCAAACCAGGAATGTGTCCCTCCAGTATTATCCCATTGCTACAAGAAGAAATATATGCGCGTGCGCATATTGGCGAGAAAGTACAACTTTTGCGAATCAGGCTGTGGGCAAACTGACAAATGCACACATTTACTTATGCTTGCATTTACTTTGGGTACAGTTTCGTCTCGCACGACTGTGCGCGTCGGTACGTGTTTTGGCCTTCATTGGGTTTGACCCGACAAACATTAAATGTCGCCCTTATTTGATCTCCCTCAGAGGCGAAAATTGTACTTAAATTACCTAATGGAGCACTTCCCTAAAAAAAAAAAAAAAACAATGGTCTGGTGCGCCCTTCGGTGGCGCCGTAAATTGTTTTTCTGTCACCCAAAAGCGGAGTTCCTTCAGGGATTTCCGGCTTTGGTTGAAGTGTAAATTACCAATGGTTGAGTTTGCGCTTGAATAGCACCGTAGATTGTTTTTGTGTGAACCAAAAGCGGACTTCCTTCGGGAATTTCCGGCTTTGGTTACAATGTAGTCATTGTATAGTAGTCATTGTCTAGTAGTCAAGGTGTGAATTTTTAGAGAAAAAGGGGACCCTGTCGTTGGAGCTGTATACATTTAGGGTAACGTCGTCTGTAGCGAATTCCAAATACCCTTCACTTTTGGTGTACGGTGTGATACAGACTTGAGATAGGGATATTACTATGGTAACGCCGGCCAGAGTACTTTTGAGGCTGTAATGAGTTTACGGTATAGGCTACTGGTAGAGGAGAAATATTGAGCTAGCTTTCATCACGGGAACTGGGCTAGGGAATTTTCTTCCAGGGGTTAGTAGTACATGTGTGGTCACAAGTGTCAAAATGGTGGAGTGTGTGATAAAGGGTTGTGATATTGGATGGTGTGCAATGGTACAGATGACAAGTGACTAGTGGAGTTTCTCTCATTGCCAGACTGACTGGCAGGGTATTCAGCTACGACAGGGTCAGTATTTTTAGTTGGGCTGGTACCAGAATTGAAAGGCGATTCTGGTAGTTTCAATTTTATCAAGTAATGATTCAAAACTGTTTTTGAAGGAATTTAAGTACAAACATAAATCTTGTGAAATACTGAAATTGTTGACCAGAGAGCTGGCTTGTCTCAAATCGAAAAAATTACACAACGAGAAGGAAGTATGCGGTGCCTCGCATTCCACGCCATCTAGTCGTGGATCAAGCGGGGTCGCGATTATGCTTATTATTTGTTGCTACAGCCGCGAACCCTGGTAGTCTCTCCCACTTTTCCTTTCTTAGACGAACATCAGTTCCTGTTGTTCGTCTGGGGAGGCTGTGAAGTGGGTGAGACTGCTAGACCTCATTTTGCGCGGGGGCGCATTTTGCGCGGGGGCGCATTTTGCGTGGGTGCGCATTTTGCGCGGGCGCGCATTTTGCGAGGCAGGGTTCCCTGCTGTAAAGCGTTGCTTGGATACGTCAATTGTGACTATCCTAGCAACGATAGGAGGTCGGGCGTTCGGACCCAGACCCATCGGACGTGTTTTTGCACGCTCCGATGTTTTAGCCGATATTTAGGCTTTTATTGTCTAAATTCCAAACTTATTTAACTTAATTATATGGGAGGGGATTTGGCTTATAACATACATTCCACTGTTGAACTATATTTAACTAAGAACATAGGTTTTATTGATCAATTCATTCTGTTAGTAAGAGGTAAGAATAAAATGGTGAGCTCCTAAGAAGTTACATGAACGGCCTTGCATCCTTACGGTCCTCCAGACTTATATTATTACCCGCTATGGTCACCTTCAATTGCTATTTGGATTGCTCTATAATCTATTTAATTAAGGGCTTCTGCCATGGCTGCAGAGTCAACTCGCCACCTCGGTGACAAGTGCTAGTCAAGGGTCAGCTGGCCGGGTGAACGGACAACCGGCTGCAGAGGCACAAGTCATTCACATGGAAACAATTATTGATATTAACACGTAGGGTCGCCTTAAGCGGGGGTGGAATAGCCCGACGGTTAAATATATATACATATATGTACATATATATGAAGAGTTCAGGCGTAAAACCACGTAAACAGCGATCCAACAATTTATATAAATATTGGAATCAAACCTTCAAAAAGTATTTTTTTTACATTCATACTCTTTTGTTCATTGCTCCATAATAATGTCAACATAAGAAAAGTGGAATTGGTTAGAATTACAATTATTTCCAGTAAAAAATCTGTTATTTAAACTTCTTTTGGGGATTTGCATTTACGCGGTTTTGTGCCTGAACTCTTCATACATGTAAATTCCCGCATGCGAATGACAATGGGAGCGCCTGTATCTAGGGATGGGGCCGAATGGGGGCGCCACCAGTACCAGGATGTAGGATAAGGAGTGAATACATTGAGAATAGTGGTCGGTAGATAATTAATAGAAATTAATAATAATAATTCGCTTCCGTGCCTTTACACTGGCATAAAGCTTATACATCACATATATGTACATACTTGCATATACATGCAGCTATGTATATATGTGGTGTATATCATTATTCCGAAATCCGAAAAATTCTGAATTAAGGTGCCCAACTATCCGCAAGGATTTCAGATAAGGGCTTCGGGACCTGTATCAATGCATACATCATTGGCTTAGCCCAGCCGAAGCGGTTCAAAGGCAGGGTCCCGATGTCACCACCTGCCACACATGGAACGGGCGCTCAACTCATCGAGCTGTCCCAACCTGATCATTTTAGTTTTTTGTCGTAACGACATCTGAGGTCAACGGAGGATGACTACAGACTTCAGGGAATGTACATTTTTGTTTGCAGCATTATGGTAATATTGCATTTGCATTCCTTACCACGAGCACCATTATTCAATGTGCTGATTGGAAGTGCAATAACTGACAAATCCATTTGAGTTGTTATCTGTAAAATAGAATTTGCTGTTGTGTGTTACAGGTAAAATCCATCAAATCCATATCGGATAATACATTTTTGTTTGCACATTCGTTGTTTAAGCAGGGGAAATTTCTAGCATTGACTATTGGTCTTCCTCATTCCACTGATCCTCGCCCTATCCTAATAATGCTGAGCACCTGGCTAGGACATGTCAAGTATCAATTTTTAAGTCATCGGTTTGACTCGACCAGGGTTGGAACCAATGATACCACGATCTACCAACACAGGAGACATATGCTCTAATTTGGTCTGCCATCCCATTTGGAAGTGTTGGTTTCTTGGATAAAAAATGGATTTCATTATCGGAATGATGGCAGCTTCAGCTCGCACCTGATAGTCATGGATTCATTTCAGTGCGGATAGCATTTGTCAGTTTTTGCACCAGAACTGTTCATACATATCCCACATTGTTCATGGTGGTTCGCCAACATGGGTAATTTGTGCGAGAACGGGGAGCCTTAACGTGGCGCCACCTGGGTTCGAATCCTCCTCACGGCCACCTACCGGTTTCTGACGTCATGATCCCCCTCTAGCGAGACTCTGACGTCACCGTACCCATCCTCAGATTGCTGGGAAACTTATTTAACCGTCGGGCTATTCCACCCCTGCTTAAGGCGAGCCTTCGTGTTAATATTATGTAATTGTTTCCTTGTGTATTTCCTTGGGCCTGCCGTGGGCCGCCACAGCCTCTCGTCCCGTCTGCAGGTCGTCAGTCTCCGTTGGTGTCTGCCCTGTACTAAAGGCGGCCAGCCAGAGTATCGTCTAAATACTGCACTTTGCCATCGCACGCATTTATCGGCCAAAAGGATATTTATATTAGGTTATTTCAACTAACTGCCTGTCCCCTCGCCGTTTGGGTTATATTAATGTTACTAAATTAATCCAGAACTAAGCAGTCAGGCTAGTGTTGCTGCTGCTGTCACGGTTAATCCGCCTAAGTCTATGTCGTTATTTTAGCCAAAGGTAACACTATGTTAATTCATACAATCAGTAGCTATGAGGCACGGGGCCACGAGGTCGTAAGTGTTCATGCTGAATAACGCGGCTAAACGTGATCATTCGTGAGTTCAATGCTGGGCGGCGACAGAGGCCTCTTGGATAGTATTGTTCATGTCATCGTCAGTATAGTTCAAAGCAAGTCACATAAGCACAGTGGAGTATCAAGCTGAAACAAGAACATGTTAAAACAATGTATAGTTGGTAAGTACACTAGCAGCACCCGACAGCGCTCAAACCTTCAAGTGGGAACTTGGGGTGGGTGGGAGGGTGAAATTTAGCTGTTGCCGGCTCGGGAGTCGGAGGGCAAGTGACGAGAGCGCGGCTTGAACCAGGATCCACCTGGCGTCTCGTCGGCGAATTACAGATGTTAGCGGGCCAACATCCCCAATTCACCAACAAGACACCAAGACAACACGACATATAAGTTATTTGGACAGAATTTAATAAATACTCTGTTCAAGTTACAATCAGTAGCTATGAGGCACGGGGCCACGAGGTCGTAAGTGTTTCATGCTGAATAACGCGGCTAAACGTGATCATTCGTGAGTTCAATGCTGGGCGGCGACAGAGGCCTCTTGGATAGTATTGTTCATGTCATCGTCAGTATAGTTCAAAGCAAGTCACATAAGCACAGTGGAGTATCAAGCTGAAACAAGAACATGTTAAAACAATGTATAGTCGGTAAGTACACTAGCAGCACCCGACAGCGCTCAAACCAATAAAGTTGCGAGCGCTGCGGGGGCTGCGGAGATGTGGAACGCCCTTAGGTAGGAGGTGACCGCCGAGCTTCGCCACGTTCCAGCCGCCATTAGCTGGTCCAAGGTCACCCCAGCCCCTCGACACGCCTGGGTGGCCCCTCTCCG
This sequence comes from Branchipolynoe longqiensis, assembly GCA_030323885.1. Classification (NCBI taxonomy): domain Eukaryota; kingdom Metazoa; phylum Annelida; class Polychaeta; order Phyllodocida; family Polynoidae; genus Branchipolynoe; species Branchipolynoe longqiensis. The sequence goes on along the minus strand of CM059190.1, from coordinate 32,299,104 downwards.
GAGCCCATGTAGGGTCAGACCCTTGTCCACTCCAAAGGCCGAGTACGACGCCACCCTGAGAGCTCTGGTAAGCGTCGTCAGGGTGAGCTTGGTACCGTCAGCTAGAAGGACCGCAGGGGACTCCGGCCGGAGGTTGCTTACTCGGGAGTAATTGTCCCAGGCGGTCACAGGGCAGCAGGGGGACCCGAGAATGGCTGGTAGGCGGAAGACCACCGGGGGATCTGACCCGGACCTCGTCTTAGAAGACCTCAGGGTCACCAAGAGGGCCCCTCTCCTCCGTCTTATGTCCTTAGCCTTGATTACATGGGGTGAGCCCGTGGCTCCAACAGACAGGTTTGCGATATTTGACTGACGTAGCAATGTCAGGTAGGCGATCCGTAGCGCTACTATGATGACATGTGGCCTGGGCGACATGTTGGTTAAGGCCAGGATAATCGACTTGAACTCCCGGGGGGAGACCGGAGTCGCTCTAACGACCACATGTTTAGACATTTTTACGATACCTCGCTTGAACGTGCTCAGCTCGGGAGCTTCAAAGGCTGCTCCCCCACCCGCCAAGCTCAGCACCCACACCTTCACCGAACTGAAATAGTTCAAGACTGCTCCCGGCGATTTGAGCCGGTCAGATAGTAAAAGCAAGAACGACATTAGGTCGTAGGTCGAAGGGAAGCTCGGGTGCACCTTGTTCTTGCGACAAAAGTCGATGTACACCCGGACGTGTGCCGCTTTATTTTGCCACGTCCGTGGGGCCAGGGCGCATGTGTAGAGCTTAATGAGTCTGTTGTGATGACTCATTGCGTATCCTGGAAGATAGAGGCAAAAGAATTACTATCTTCCAGTGACAGCATTTAGGTGGTACAGGATAGGATATTCAGTGATATTGTAACATTTATTTTAGAAAGATTTTTATCGGCACACATTTTTTGTGCTGTGCTGGCAGCTACAGTGGAGTGTGGGGCCCTGCTTAAGGCATCGGCTAGTATTAGTTCGTTGCCAGGTTTGTGTATTATTTCAAGCTCGCAATTTTTATGGGCAGCAACCAGCCATAGTTGGCGCGCACATGCGCATAGGACTTTGTCTCTACCTTTGCCGGATTCTAGCACCTGTTGCGATGATAAGTTATCAGTATTTACTTTTATGAGATAATCATGTGGTTTCCAAAGGGCACAGACATGCAATGCATTTGGGGAGGGGTGGGGAGTTAACGTGTGGAGAGTTCGGGTTGGGAGGGAATTATAGAATAGAAATGGGAGCGTGTTGTAGAAGGGTGTTGGATGGTTTTGGGTGGTATTGGGTGGAGTTTTTGGGGACAGAGTTTAGGGTGGGTGTTTGGTATGGGGAGGATGTACGGCCGATAAGGTGCTTCTAATTGGGTTAGTGCTAGGTCTCTTTGTAGTAAGCTTTCGTCATATAGAGCTGTGTAGAATGCTACTTCGGAAAATGCCCCTCCCGCCTTTAATGTGGAGTCGCATTCTATTATCCATTCGGTTCTTGGGGCTTGTGGTAACAGTTGCTTACCGTTATATGCTGACGCGAAGCATTGAAACCATTCGAGGTCTCTCAACATATCCTTATCGAAGGTATATTGACCTGTATGGGGGGCTTTCCGTAACGCTTCAAGGACCCTATTAGAGAACCTAACTGCGGGTTTTATGCACTTAGATAGGTGTTGTAGCTTGCCAGCTAGGCTCTGTAGCTGCTTCTTAGAGCAGGTACGTTTATTTTCCCAGCTTTTACACTCATCTAAAACATCCTGTAATTTATCCTGGGGAAGGGTAACTGTCATGGTTACAGAGTCAATTAGGAAACCTAACCATGTGATGGAGGTAGCAGGGGGTGTACATTTGTCTGGGGCTAGGTTTAGGCCAAGCTCAGATGTTAGATTTATGAATTCGGTGTAAGCCGCCTTGGCTTTTGTTTCGTTATCCTCGATTCCTATAAAATCGTCTAAGTAGCACAATGAGAAAATAGCTTTGTTACGTAATAACCACACTATTGCTCTAGTCGTCCGTGCACATGCTAATGCTGAGGTTCGACAACCAAAGGGAGGTGCCAGATCTATATATATATTATCATTAATTGCTATGCCCAGGAGCGGAAGGGAAAGCGGGCAGACTCTGAGCTGGCGATAAGCGCGTGCTAGATCGCCGCCCCACATCCAGGCACCCCTGCCTAGGATTGTGAGTCTGTCAGTAAGGGTGGAAACTGAGGGAAGGAGGAAATTAAAGAGCTGGCCTAGATAATAACCTTTAAATATACCCGCATTTACACTCTTTCCTTTCGGAAAACTCAAATCAATGATTATTCTTTTTTGTAGTGAATTTTTCTTTGGTCGTGTCATCATTGGGCTAATTTGGCACCATGGTTCAAAGGGGGGCGTTTGGAAGGGGCCGAGTAGCGCACCTAGAGATATCTCTTTATCTAGAAATGCGTATATATGTGTGATATCGTCAGATGATTTTGCGTGATTTTGATATGTGGGAATGGGTATTTTCGTGGAGGTGTAGTCAATAGGCCAGCCGAACTCTAGATGATCTACTAGTAAAACATCTGGGTAGTTAAGAAGGGCTGCACGCCATTTTGGAATGTTTAGTCCAGACGGAAGCGCTATTTTTGCGCCCATGTAGTTAGGGAGGCCAGTTAATCTAACTTGATTATAAATTTGGCTATACGGTGATTCATTGGTTAGCCATGATGAGGGTGCGGTAACGGGCCAGAAAGTACATAGTGAATCCTTAAAATCGACTGGCGTAGGGGGTGGGGCAAATGTTTTTGACTGAGTTTTGGGTAAGGCTGATAATACAGTTTCAATGGGGGCGTCAAACCAGTTAGTTGTTAGCGGAGTAGAAGACAGTTGATTATTTTCATTCAGCGGTGAATTCAACAGAGTGACAGATTTAACATTCAAGTTTAACTCATTAGAGCGAGTATTAGGTTTGACTTTCTCAGGCTCCGATACGACCTGATGATTAGGTTTGATACATAATGTTTGGTTCGGTTCAGCCGAGTTACCGTTATCAGTGTATTGCGGGTCACCGCGATTAGCATTCAGCGGTTGCTTAGTTACTAGTGATACTCCTGATTTAATTGGACTTTCTGTCGACATGTTATCAGTACGTGGTTCATTAAGATTAGGCTTGCTTAGACATGGCAACATAACAGTGGAATCAGTATTTAAGCAGATATCGTTATAACTTACACCAGTACCTGCTGCCTCTGCTGCTTTCTTGTCTAAGAATTTCCTTTTCTTTAAGCAGTCCTGCTCCTTATGCTGCAGGGTGCGCTTAAATTTGTAAGCGCACCATGCACAGATGTGGGGTGCTCTGTCGGGCATTGTGCCGTGAGACGCGTTGAACCCGCACTCCTTACCCCAGTTCCAATTGTAACAGGGCTTGCCGTCTGTGTCTCTGGAATATTCCTCCCTCTGGTTGACAGGGAGGGGGTTCACTGGGGCATTAGAGGCGGGGGCCCCCCAGCCGCTGACTGAGCTGCCGGGCGCGGGTTGGTTGGTGCTGAATACCTAGACTCAGACGGGTATTGGCCACCCCCTCGTGCCTGTAACACTCGAACTGCTTCGGTTGACACGTCACGTTGCACATCCTTTAACGCTATCGCATCTAACCACCCGTCCTTCAACCTCCCGTCTGCTACCATTTGGAATAGTCTCTCCGACCAGCGGCGGCAGGTGGGCCAATCCCAGGTGATTGCCATTCTAGCTAGATCTTCTTCATGCTGGAACACTGCTGGAACCCATACCCTAGGAAAGTCAGATTGGGCGACCATTAACCTAATAGCGAAAAAGTACTCAGCCCAGGACGCTTCACCCACACCTATCTTTTTACACGTATCACCTCTGGTTACGAAATTATGAGGATAGAATTTCGTACCTGGGGGCTTATGTAGCACATGGTTAGAGTTGATCAGGTAGCGTTGATAGGGGGTTGAGGCTGCTGCTGCTGGTAGAGCGGGGGCGCGGCAGGCGGTGGTAGTAGTGGAGCGTGGTGTGACGCAGCTGGGGACGGAAGGTTGACCGTCGGCCGTCTGTCGGAGGCGAGCCTGGAGACTCCAGGAGGCGCCCTCTCGGGGGCGCGATGTGGAGGCGTAGGCGAGAATGAGGAGAAGCCTGATCGAGGAGTAGACGCTGGAGGAGGAGGCGAGTAGGGCCTGGTACTGGCGTATGCCTAGTTGGTTTCCCAGCTTGTTGCTCTAGGGCGGCTAGTCTGGCTTCTAGGGCGGAAAGACTGCCGGCGGCTGACGCTGGGGCAGAATCCGGCATGCCCACGCTGGAGGCAGCCTCAGAGCCGGAATCCTCAGAGGAGGACGGTGGTTGGCATGTCGACAACTTCTTACGTGGTCTGAGCCCTCTCCGAGACACTCCAGACGAGCCAGGGGGTCGTCCTCGGCGTTTCCTAGTAGGAGGTGGCATGTTAGCAGTTTGTGTTTCTCGATGAAATTTAGCTGTTGCCGGCTCGGGAGTCGGAGGGCAAGTGACGAGAGCGCGGCTTGAACCAGGATCCACCTGGCGTCTCGTCGGCGAATTACAGATGTTAGC
>CM059190.1:32274236-32294057 GCA_030323885.1 Branchipolynoe longqiensis | reverse complement strand
CTTGTATATAAGCCCGTATGGCCGACACAACACATAATTTCCGATCATTCGGAAAACAGTCTAAGTGAACCGTTGATAAAGGGTCACCTAACGTGTTCGATTTAAGCAATTTTTCTAAATCAAACGTAGCTTGTTGCTTGTCTATTTCTAATCCAGTTAAGGATAAAGCAACAATCGTCTGTCCTCTGTGTCCGGTTACTAACAATAACAGGACCGCGACCTTAAAACCTAACTGTTTTATATCTAACCACGAGTTGTGAGGCCAAGCCTGAAACAACTTAAATACTATAGAAACATCCCAAAACCGACTATACTTTGGTTTTGGAGGATTCCTTTGATAAATTGAACGAAGTAAATAACAAATAACATGATGTTTTCCAACTGTTTCGCCATCAATTCTAGGTAATATAATTGATAACGCACACCTCGCCGCATTAATCGATCCAAAGGAAAGTCCTTCATCCTCTAGAGAACGAAGAAACCGAGCTACTTGTGAAATCTTTGGATTTGTTGGCTTAACTTTCATTAACAAACAATGTACACCCCATTTCTTTAAATAGGTTGTATACATTTTGACAGTTCCTGGCCTCCAGGCATCCGATACTATCCTATCCTCAGTAATTCTGTCCAATCCAAATTGCTGTAGCTGCTTCCTTAGAAAAGGAATGCCAATAGGGGCGTCGTTGACACGTCGCCGTGAACCACTAGCGGTCCGTGGTGCGTCAGATTCCCGAGTTTTCTTGGGAATCGTATATGATCTTTTGCCAGTTGTGAAACTGCTGGCAGCCAAGGTTGCGTGTCCCAATCGGGCACCACCAGTATCGCATGTGTCCCTTCCAAGCCGATTTTTCTCACTACTCGGCTGATAATGCTAAATGGTGGGAAAATATAAAAATAATTATTTTCCCAGGTAATAGCAAACGCATCTACTTTCCAAGCATCCGGTTCAGGATGCCAAGAAACATAACAGGGTAACTTGTTATTATTTCGTGATGCAAATAGGTCAACTTCAGGTGTACCCCATTTTTCACAAACGAAGTTAAACAAATGTGTAGAGAGAGACCACTCTAAATGGTCATGGAAATTTCTACTTTTATAATCTGCAAGTGTATTTTGTGACCCTGGAATATGCGCTACAGTCAGCCAGACTTGTTGAGCCTGTGCCCAGTTCCAAATCAGTTTAGATAACTGATTGCAAGACTTTGATTTGGTTCCACCCATGTTACGAATATATGCCATGGCAGTAGTATTATCAGTTAGTATTCTAACCTGTGATTTATTTATCTTTACTAAACTACGTAAGCCCAGATAAATAGCACGCAATTCTAGTGCATTAATATGGTCTGATTTTTCATCATCATTCCATCTACCTCCTGTTGTGACCCCATCTCGATGAGCTCCCCAACCTTCTAACGAAGCATCAGTAGTAATTACTGTATTAGGTTCCGCCATGCGGATTGGATTTGGTGAACTTGCTATATGTTGCATCCACCATCCAATATCCTGTAACCCTTCTTGCGAAATAAACATCTTTCGCTCAAAATTGCCTTTAGTTCGTGTTAACGCTAAATTTTTATCTATTTCTAGCGACTTAATATGGGCCTTCCCATATAACACAGCAGGTGCATATGATGTCATTATGCCAATAAGAACAGCAACCTGTCTAATTTTTGGCTTTGATAACTTAATAAGCTGAGTCGCTGTAGTCATAAACTTAATTAGTTTTTGTTCTGTTATCGACACTGTAAGGGACTGTGTATCCAGAATAAACCCTAAACATTTAAGTTGTTTTGTTGGTTTAAACACTGACTTTTGTTGATGTACATAAAACCCCAATTTAGTGAGTAATGCACATAAATCCAAAACTGCATTCACACAACCAATTTGTGTTGATGCTATAATAAAAGAATCATCTATGTATGGAAACATTATATGACCCTTCCTCGCCATTACCGAGAAAACAGGTTTAAGCAATTTAGTAAATAAACGTGGCGCACAAGCTAAGCCATTCGGCATACAGGTAAACTCATAGAGTTGGTTATCCCAAATAAATCGAAGAAATTTTCGGTATTTTTCCATTATGGGAAGCGTATAATATGCATCCTGTAAATCAACACTAGCCATCCACGCATCTGGTGTAATCAGATCCCGTGCCGTATCTAGAGAGAACATTTTAAAATGTCTATATTCCACCCTTTTATTAAGGATTGTTAAATCCAGGATCATTCGAACATCACCATTAGGCTTCGGTCTCGAGAAAATGTTTGAAATAAACTGTCCTGAACAGTGTGTCACTTTTTGTATAATTCCTTTCTCAAAGAATTTATGTACCTGTTTAGTTAGTGCGTCTCGTTCAACTGGTTGAATGTTATATGGAAAAGGTATTATACTTTGTACAGGAATTTGTGTAAAAGGAATTTGAACACCCCTAACTATTTCTATAATTTCTTGGTCACTAGTAATTTTGTGCCACTCAGAAATATGATTACTAATATTACCAGCCACAAAGTTGCTTACAGTTTGTGTGTTTTTAGAGGCTACAGGGACTTGTAAAGTTTGTGTTTGGACCTCTACTTGGACCCCCCCCTGGGGAAAGGTCTCGACGAGTTGAACCCTCGACCTATTGGCCGTGCGGTGTTGTCGGTCCAGCCTGGGCGAGCGCCCCGGCCCCGAAACCCTTGACCAAAGTTTGAACTCGGTCTGGTTCCTCTGGTGAACCGTCGTGGACGAAAATCCCCTCGTGACTTTTTGAAACGAGGAGCTTCCTGTTTCTTCTTGCCATCCATGTTTTGCCACTCTTGGCTGCAGTCTCTACCTCTTTATAGAGGTATTGTAGTTGACCGCCAAACATCTTGGTGTTATCTAAAGGTTTCCCTTTAATCGGCTCTGGAGCAAGATAAAGCGTAAACTCCTTCCCCTCATTAGGTTGTGGGTCAAGCCCAACCCTTACGCGGGGTCGGGACCAGTGGATCGGCCCGCCCATCCCTCTGTTCCGCACACTTCTCCCACCTGTGACTACTACGTCAACAAGTTGGAGAAAATGCTACGAAACTCGGAGAAACGCCTGAAAAAGTTTTGTCTAGGGGAGTCTATAAAAGAAACCCAGGAACATCTCCAACATTACTCTCTATTAGAGTACGAGAGAATTTCCACATGAGATAGGGCGAAACCCACATCTCTACCCATAGTCACACGGTGACCCGGGTGTTGACAGAACCGCTAATGACCGGTTTGGTTCCTTCGAGAAACCCACTCGAGTGTTCTATCCTTGTTTGTTTATAACCAAATAACTCGTCCAAATTGGACCAACGAAAGTCTAAACTTTCCATATTGATGCTCTAATGCATCATAATTAAGCTAACCACAGTTTTTATTATACTTACTGCGTATTTGCTTGTATGTAGACTAATTTTGCCGGAGCAACCCAACGACACGTATCCCGGGTTCGTGAGTTGTATATGCTAATTGCTGGTACCGGACGTGCTTACCTCTCCCTAGCCTGAGGCTAGCCTGAGGCTGTTTACCGAGGTAAAATATGTATATATATATATGTATATATGTGTATATGTGTGTATGTGGGTATGTGTGTGTGTGTATATGTGTATACATGTTTTATGTCAGGTGAAGTGTTTATGGCTGATGCCTAGGTAACGGACCGTGTGATATAGGCGTGTTCATAATCTTAATCACATTGCTTCTATCCGGTGCCTACATAGGATATGTCCAAATTCACTATCACTTCAAAACCACCCTGGCGGGGTAGGGACGGGGGGGGGGGGGGGGGGGGGGTTTTTTTTGAGGGGTGCGGGAGGGGGGGGGAGGGATGAGGAGGGGGTGGGTGGTGGGAGGGGTGGGGGGGAGGGGTGGGGAGTGGGAGTGGATGGGAGGGGAGGGGGTGGAGGGGTGGGATGGGAAGTGGATGGGAAGGGGAGGGGAAGTGGAGGGGGAAGGGGAAGGGGATGGGAATGACTGGGTGGTGGGAGGGGGGACGCCGGAGAGGGAGAGGGGAGGGGGAGTGGCGGGATTGGGCGGGGGGGGGGGGTGTTCTCTAAGTAGCCTACAAGAAGTAGTTGGTATAGGGACTGTCAGTTTTCCACAGGTGACCTAATTAACATGACTATCATGACACACATTGGTTGCAATGTTTGTTTGTTGGAGTTTTACGTCCTGGTAAAATCTAAGGTCATGTCAGGACTGGTACCGACTTGTGACAGTGCACACTCATGACAACTGTATAGTGGTGTCCCACTGGGAGACCAGGCTCCCGGCACCATGATCAGACTTCCCAGTCAGTCACATTATCCTGATACTGAGCTAACCAGTCCTTTCCCTATCATAGTAATGCCAAGAGCCAGGCGCGATAGTGACAAGAATATATTTTGTATCTCATTGGTTTGACTCGACCGGGAATTGAACTCCCGACCGTCCGCGCGGGAGTCCTGCGCTCTATTGATTCGGCTACCGCGTCCGGTTGGTCGCAAAGCTTGCATTGTGTTTGACTCGAAGGGGGCGGGGGGGGGGGGGGTGACTGACTCTCCACCGCAATTAAGGTAAAAGTTGCATAATCAGATGAAAACATCAAAGACCAAAACATGTATCTAGACTTAATTCTACATATTCAACTTAGATACTTGTGCACTTGTTACGCTTCTTTTTTTTGCTGCATAGAAGGTCGTATTTAATAGAACCTGTTACTCCTGAAGTCTATGGTGCCTGAGTTTTGGCGTGCTTGCCAAAACTAATTTTGCATTTCTCTACATGAAATATCTCCGAAATTAGCCATTTAAAATAAAGGTTACTTCAAACTAAACTAAAGTAGACTATAACGATTAGCGTAATGTATTTATCTCAGAAAAATGAAAGAAATTCAAAAGCATCGAACTATGCAACTTTAACATCGCTTCACCGGATCTTTAAATTATGTTGACAACAAAAGTTGTGTCCTTAAGTACATCACTAGTATGAGAACATCATGCATAATACAGGGATAGTACTGGTTATCTCAGTGTCAGGATAATGTGACTAAGTAGGATATCGGCTCATGGTGCCGGCGGCATGATTTCCCAATGGGGCAGCACTATAAAGGTGCCATGAGTGCGCACTATCACAAGTCGGTCCCCGTCCTGATATGGCCTTAGGTGTTGCCAGGATGTAAAACAACAACCAACAACAGTGTCAGGATAATATGACTGAGTGGTATATCAGGTCATGATGCCGGCGGCATGATTTCCCAGTGGGGCAGCACTATAAAATTGCCATGAATGCGCACTATCACAAGTCGGTCCCCGTCCTGATATGTCCTTAGGTGTTGCCAGGATGTAAAACAACAACCAACAACAGTGTCAGGATAATATGAGTGAGTGGTATATCAGGTCATGATGCAGGCGGCCTGGTCTTCCAGTGAGGCAGCACTATAAAGTCGCCATGAGTGTGCGCTGTCTCAATTCGGTACCAGTCCTGATATGGGCTTCGATGTTGCCAGGATGTAAAACGGCAACCAACCGACCAACCAAGTACATCACTAGTATGAGAACAACCCACTGTATACAAACCTGAATGATGGCGCTATGCTATTATATGTGAAGTGGTTCAAAGCCCCCCCCCCCCCCCTCCGGGGTCTTATGGCCGGAGACATATGATGTCCCACACGCAGGCGACCACTAAGATGGGCATGTGGTCCCATAGACCGTTTTAACCCTGTGTTATTACACACCCATTTGCTGCGAACTTTTATTTCCGACTTCCCAAGGCATTTCGCGTTAAACCATTAACCTTTACTTCTAAAGGCTAATGGTTATTAGAGCTTTCTAATTTAATTAGTGTCTATTGGCACATAATTGATTGTCTGCTTTTACATGTAAAAGCGATGGTTTGAACAAAAAACAAACATTTCTCGCCGTGAATATGGCCTATGCTGCCGACACGGCGTAAAGCAACCACCAATCAATCAATCAATACTTCTAACTCGATGACTTGACATTGATCATCTGGAAATAAATATTGTATTATTATTATTATTATTATTATTATTATTATTATTATTATTATTATTATTATGCATACACCCCAATTTCCGGCAACTTGGTGGGGGGTGTTGTGTATTGTACTGAGGCTCTGCGGGCCGGGAACCAGCCGGCCGGTGTTGCAGTTTCCGCGGCACACCAGTTTGCGAGGGACACATCGCTTCTGCGCATGTGTCAAAATCGAACAGCATCGTCACTAACATTATACATTTAATATAATGTTTTTGGTAAAGATGTTTTCTATATGTGTACCAAGCGATTTGTTTCTAGGTGGTGTGGTTTTAGAGATATTTCACTTTTGCTGTATTTTCTGTATGCAGATTGCTCACGACCATTGACAATGCCTTGAGTTTGATGGTACACACAGCAGGTTGGAGAGCTTACCTCGATCGGGCTATGGTGGTTAAATACCTCATTCGAGCCCCGGTGCAATTTCCAAGGTCGAATTTCATATAGGATTAAGGTGCAGGTTCACAAATATGGTTGTGGAACACTGAGTTTTAGGAGGTTTTCATATTGGAATACATCACTAGAAAGCCAAAAATTATATCTAATTTCCTGAATATTCGTAGGACATTTAGTTGGGACCGGATTGAGTAAATTAACAGTGAATATTAGGAAATAATTCAGTAGTTACAACACATGTCTACAGGACAGAACTGCCCATGATAGTACTGTGTTGGTATAGCCATAAATCCTAAACAATAGAGGAAACTCCAGTCAACCATGGGGGTATATGCTGGTCTGTGGCCCACTCATATACTTCCACTTGCCACTGGGGGAGGTCCTGTGGGGACTGTTGTACATCATTTAGATATATTTTTTGCATACCAATATATATATATGCATAATAAATAATTCACTGTGATTATGCATCTGATGCATTACCACCACAAATATGGCTTGTCTTGCTGGTACAACATTAAGAAAAACCTACCTTAAGTATTATTGTATTTGATTTATTTGATTGTTGGTTATCACTTTTTATTTCTATTCATATTATTTATGGGAAGGCCGGTGCCGGAAGGCCTGGGGATGGGAGGCCAGTAAGCTATGTTCATAAATAACACTGTAATTATGCATCTGGTGCATAATCCCCACAAATATGGCATTTCTTGCTGGTACAGCAACATTAACTTACCTAGTATATTATTGCATTTATATTTCATTTATTTTGTTGTTGGTTATCACATTTTATTTATATTTATATTATTTGAATTGAGGCCTGGTAGCGGGAGTCTTGGCGCCGGGAGGCCGGGAACCCTGGTGCCAGGAATCCCTGCGCCGATAGGTTTGCCGTCTTCTCTCCCCCCCGAAACCCAAACCCCCTATGCCTATTATAAATGCTATACATATACATATATATACATACATATACATTAATATACACATACATATATATACATACATATACATACACACATACATATACATATATATTAACATACATATACATATGTATATATATAGATATATATTACATATACATACATATTTATACATACATACATATACATACATATACATACATATACATCTATATATATATACATATGCAGACATATATACATGACTCTATATATATATATGCATATAAATACATATTGTATTTAGAGATGACTGCATCACATATCTTAGAGTGGTACTCCATTTGTCACTGCTAAGTTAATCCATATGTAGTCTGTGTCACTATCAGACTTATTGCAACAATGCAAGAGGCCTAACCTCTGACACTTTCACATTTTATTTTTGATTATGCATGTACATGTATACATACACATACTTTTAAAGGTATATGTATATATGCACATATGCACATACATATGTATGTATTATATATAATATACAATATATAAATAATATTGCAATATCAGGTGAAGAATAACTTACCAGTGTTCCTAAATGTAAGGATGACTGTGCCAGATCCTTCACAATGGTAATCCATTTGCAAGTAGCAAGTTGACTGTTGTGTAGTGTGTGCCTTCAGAAATATGTGTGTGCAGTGCACTGTGGCACAGACCCTTATAAACCAAATCCAATCCACTCTCACACCTATTCAAAGGGCATAAGCTCTGACACATTCACACTCAGTGAGCTCAGCTGTCAGTGGAGGTGCAGCCCAGTGAACCATTGGCAACCTGAGGTGTGAAAGCTTTCCTTGGCAGTTTTTGGTTAAAATCTGAGTGTTAAAGTGTCAGAGCTTAGGCCCCTTGCAATAAGTCTGAGAGTGAAACAGACTACACATGGGTTAACTTACCAGTGACAAATGGAGGACCACTCTACAATATATGATGCAGTCATCTCTAAATACAGTATGTATTCACACATATATATATATATATAATTATGTAGTCACATATATAGGTCTCCATATGTATATATGTATACATATATGTATATGTGAATGGATGTATATATAGACATATATATATAGGTGCATATGTAATATTTATATATGTATATACACATAGGTATATGTATATTTATATGTATACACATATGTATGTGTATATGTATATGTATATTTATATCGATATATATATATATTATATATGTATATACATGTATATGAATTCCTGCTTACTTAATAACAGCGCTTGCTAGATTAACGGCATCGACACAAAAACCGATTGAGAGGATTGATATCGACCACATTATTTGATTCGACAATTTAATCGGTTAGGCTCTGGTGCCATTCGCATCTATATATATATATGTAATTAATCGTCTTACGTCGATGCGTACCACGGCTAACGGTTCTGTTTGTCGATATAGGGGATCGACAAAATGACCGCATTTTGCGATATTTAATATCAACCGTACAGTTTTCTCGATAATTCTTTCTTGTCGAAAGAATCGTTCGCGCATTATTATATATTTTCTCAACGACCGTTATGGCTGCAAGCAGACCGTAGTACGCCAGTAAAGTCAGGTCGGGTAAAGTACAGTCGGGCAAAGTACAGTCGGGTAAAGTCGAATCTGGTAAAGTCGAGTAGGGTAAATTTGCATAGGGTAAAGCCAGGTCGGGTAAAGTAGAGTCGGGTAAAGTCAGGTCGGGTAAAGTAGAGTCGGGTAAAGTCAGGTCGGGTAAAGTAGAGTTGGGTAAAGTAGAGTTGGGGAAAGTAGAATCGGGTAAAGTAGAGTCAGTTAAAGTAGAGTCCGGTGAAGTTGGGTCGGGTAAAGTACAGTCGGGTAAAGTACAGTCGGGTAATGTCGAGTCTGGTAAAGTCGAGTAGGGTAAAATCGCATAGGGTAAAGCCAGGTCGGGTAAAGTTGAGTCGGCTAAAGTCGGGACTCTCGGCACCGGGGCTCTCGGCCTGCCGGCGCCGGGTCTCTCATCCTGCCGCCGCCGGGACTCTCGTCCTGCCGGTGCCAGGCCTCCCGGCACCGGTCTTTCCTCAAATAATATGAATAGAAATAAAAAGTGATGACCAACAATAAAATAAATCAAATACAATAATATTTAAGGTAGGTTTTCCTTAATGTTGTACCAGCAAGACAAGCCATATTTGTGGTGGTAATGCATCAGATGCATAATCACAGTTAATTATTTATTATGCATATATATATTGGTATGCACAAAATATATCTAAATGATGTACAACAGTCCCCACAGGACCTCCCCCAGTGGCAAGTGGAAGTATATGAGTGGGCCACAGACCAGCATATACCCCCATGGTTGACTGGATGTTCCTCTACAGTACTATCATGGGCAGTTCTGTCCTATAGACATGTGTTGTAACTACTGAATTATTTCCTAATATTCACTGTTAATTTACTCGATCCGGTCCCAACTAAATGTCCTACGAATATTCAGGAAATTAGATATAATTTTTTGCTTTCTAGTGATGTATTCCAATATGAAAACCTCCCAAAACTCAGTGTTCCACAACCATATTTGTGAACATGCACATTAATCTTATATGAAATTCGACCTTCGAAATTGAACCGGGGCTCGAATTAGGTACTTTAACCACCGTAGCTCAAACGAGGTAAGCTCTCCAACCTGCACAGTGCAAAACATTAGTTTTATTCAAAATTAATAGAAATCAAGAACCCTAACCTTATAAATTTAATATAATCTTTTTGGTAAAGATGTTTTCTATATATGTACCAAGCAGTTTGTTTCTAGGTGGTGTAATTTGAGAGATATTTGACTTTTTCTGTATGAAGATCACTCACGGCCATTGACAATGCATTTGAATGGATGTGTCCCTCGCAAAATGGTGTGCCGCGGAAACTGCAACACCGGGACCAGCGAGACGAGGGACTGGCTGGGGAGGGGGGGCGAGGGGGGTAGGAGAGAGTGAGATGGTGGCAGGCTAATTCTTTCCACCATTTTACTAACAATCTATCTCACTCTCTGCCAGATTGGTTGGTTGTTGGAGTTATGCGCCCTGGCAACATCTAAGGTCTGAATACTAGTATCAGTTGATGGGTATTAATCTCAATTCACCCTATTAACGCGTGACCTAATTCGTCATCAGAACGAGGCTGAGTAAGCGTCGGTATTGGAAATGGCCATAAGACACTACTGTGTGCCGATGTGTATGAACTACTACATAAATTAAAGGAGTAAAATTTGAAGATATTCACTTTTCAAACTATCATATTCATTTTTGCATACCTTTTTTCTATTTATTGGTCAATTTTCATGAAGATTGAATATTGATCAGATGCATTTCAGTAGTCAATGTCAACAAAGTCACTCACCTTGGCTGCCAATCTTTCCTTAAATTCAAAATTGCATAACTTTCTTAATATAGATATATTTAAAAAATATATTTTAACCCTTTTAAAGCTTTTATTAATTTGTAATTACTAAGACTAGTTGCTTAACTGTGTTGCACAGATAGCTACGCTGACAGTGCTGCATTACATGATACCACCATAACTATTCAGACTTGAAGTTGACAGTCACATTGTAGTTAAAGAATGGGAGAAATCACCATGCAAGAGTCACCCAATCTTCCTGAGAATTGGCCAATAGATAGAAAACAGGTATGTAAAGATGAATATGTTACTTTCAAAAATGAAATCCCTCAAATCTCAGTGATTTCGAGAGGTTTTGGTTGACAAAAAAGTATTCACATCACTTTACATACAGCGGTGCCTCGCCGACGCGTAAGTGCCCTCGGTCTGGTTTCAACATGGCCACGGCGTGAATAGGGTGAATTGAGGCAAGTTCTAGCTAAACTAGTCAAGTAGTCCACAATCTCTGGGTTGGTTGGTTGGTTGTTTGAATTTTACATCCTGGCAACATCTAAGGTCATGAAGGGTACCAACTTGTGACAGTGTGCACTCATGGCGACTTAATAGTGCTGCCCCGCTGGGAGACCGATGATCTGATATCCCACTCAGTCACATTATCCTGACACTGAGCCAACCAGTCCTTGTCCTGACACTGAGCCAACCAGTCCTTGTCCTATCCTAATAATGCTGAACATCTGGCTAGGAAGCGACAAGTGTCAATATTTAAGTCATTGGTTTGAGCCGACCAGGGTTCGAACCCGTGGGTTAGAATCGCACGATCTACCAAAACAGGAGACGGACGCTCAACTCATTCGGCCATTCGATCTGGTCCTGGCAAATAGACGGAAGTTTCTGGACTCCGGGACATAAAACTACAATAACCAACCAACCAATCACATATTTGTCAGTGCGTGGGTGAGTGGTGAGGATTGTGGCTTGGAAGGGTGGCCGATTCGTGGCGGGTGCTGGTGTCTTGCACCAGGCCCCCCACTAGATGGCGCTTCTATTTCCGGAAGTGACCTGCAATTAGTTGCCGGCCTTCATGTCTTGGACGCGGGTGAGGTGGCACAATCAGGTAGAGCGCGGTTGTCGCGTGCGGAAGGTCGGGAGTTTGGTTCCCGGTCGAGTCAAAGCAATGACTTACAAAATTGATACTTTTCGCTTCGTAGCCTGGAACTCGACATTAATTGGATAGGGCAAGGACTGGTTTTAGGATAATGTAACTGATTGGGATATCTATTAGGATAGGGCAAGGACTAGCTAGCTCAGTGTCAGGATAAAGTGACTGAGTGGGATATCAGGTCATGGTGCCAGCAACCGGATTTCCCAGTGGGGCAGCAGTATGAAGTCACCATGAGTGTGCACTATTACAAGTCGGTACCCGTCCTGATATGACGTTAGATATTGCCAGGACATAAAACTCCAACAACCAACCAACCAGTTATCTATTTGTCAGTGCGTGGGTGAGTGGTGAGGATTGTGGCGGGGAAGGGTGGCCGATTCGTGGCGGGTGCTGGTGTCATGGCCCAGGCCCCCCCCCTCCCCCCTTCCCCGCCGGTAGATGTCACTTCTATTTCCGGAAGTGGGCTGCAATTGGTTGCCGGCCTTCATGTCCTCAGGCTCGGCCGGTTTTGGCGCGCAAATACCCGGTGTGTTATCAGGTCATCAGCCCGCCGCGCTTTCTCCACCTGAATGTCGTCTGCTCCAGACACAGATAACGCTGCCGACATCCCGGTGTAACCAGGTAACCGGGGGGGGGGGCTGGAGGGGGCGCTACTTTACGAACAATCCATCGACCCGCCATGCAAAATACCCTTTCATGATCTGAATAAGAAATTAAATTGTCATGATCAGACGGGATGGCCAAATGAGTTGAGGGTTCGTCTCCCGTGTTGGTAGATTGTGGGATTCTAACCCATGATGGATTTGAACCCTGAGAATGTGACTGAGCAGGGTATCAGGTCATGGTTCTGGTGGCCAGTGCGTCTCCCAGTGGGGCAGCACTATAAAGTCACCATGAGTACGCACTGTCACAAGTCAGTACCCATTCTGATATGACCTCAGATGTTGCTAGGGTGTAAAACTCCAACAACCAACCAATTAAATTGTCATTGACATTGTTGTAAGGGGTAACCAAAATTGTTTTTGTGGTATTTTTTTTGTATTCATCAAATTATATCTGTCTCGGCATAGAGAGACATTCTTCCAATCACATTTGCTCTCCAGGTTAGGCCCTGTCACACTACGACGTTTCTCACGAACGCGCTTCGACGCGTGGCGACGTGTTGCATTTTTGGGCGAACCGTCGGTACACGTCCGGTACGTTACCGGCGCGTCGGTACACGTTGAAGGATAGCAACGTGTGAATGGACACACGTCAGCGTGTTGACGGGCGCGTTACGGACGCGTTAGCAACACGTCGATACCCGTTGGCGGCTCGCCGGCGGAACGCTGGCAGGACGTTGATCAACGTCGGTTAACGTTGGCTTTTTTCCCCCCAAAATGCGACCGTTCCGTCATCGCGTCCGTCACGTCCGATCGACGGGTAGTCGGTGCAATATTGGCGTTGTTCCAGCGTTTCTCGGTGCGTTGGACGTGTTGCCGGCGCGCCTGGATGCATTGGCCGCGCGGTGTGGACGCGCTGCGGACGCGTCCTAACGTGTTGCTGGCGGGTATGTATGCGTTGACACGGTACTAACACGACACCAACGCGCCGACAGCGCGCCAACAGCGCGCTGACAACACGCCGATGGCATGCTGGGAACCCGCTGGTGGGACGTTGACATGTTGTTCCGCCGCGCGTCGAAACGCATTGGCCGCACGCTCATAGCACGCTAGTAACACGCTGCGCCACGTCAAACTTTCTCCCAAAGCACCGAAGAGTTGGACGTGTATCGACGGGTTGCAAATATTTTGCGCGTTGCCGGCACGCCGGTGAGAAACGTAGTGTGACAGGGCCTTTACCTCTATATTGTTTTTTTTAGACTATAACGATGAAACTATGTAAAAGATGCCAACGAAAAACTATAGTGTTAAATGAATTTAGTGGGTTACTTATACAAATAATGATTGTCGTCAGTTGCTCCCCCCCCACCCCCGGCCACCCTGCTTCCAAAACAGATTGTGTTATTTAAGGCCCTGTCACACTACGACGTTTCCTACCAACGCGCGTCGACGTGTTGCCTTTTTGGTCGAAACGTCGGTACACGTCCGGTACGTTACCGGCGCGTTAACGGCGCGTTACCGGCGCGTTACCGGCGCGTCGGTACATAGCAACGTTTGAAGGAACAAGTCGGCGCGCGTCTGCGCGCGTCGGGGCGCGTCAAGGTTTTGTGCTTGCACAAAACTTTCGACGGGCCGCAACGCGCGGCAGCGTTTTGGGGGGCGCGTTACGGACGCGTTAGCAACACGTCGACACGCGTTGGCGGCGCGCAGGCGGAACGCTGGCAGGACGTTGATCAACGTCGGTTAACGTTGGCTTTTTTTTCCCCCAAAATGCGAGCGTTCTGTCGGCGCGTCGGGAACGTCAGATCGACGTGTTGTGGGCGCGCCATTGGCGTTGCTCCAGCGTTTCTCGGCGCGTTGGACGTGTTGCCGGCGCGCCTCGATGCGTTGGCCGCGCGGTGTGGACGCGCTGCGGGCGCGTCCTAACGTGTTGCTCGCAGGTATGTACGCGTTGACATGGTTCTAACCCAACACCAACGCGCCGACAGCGCGCCGACAGCGCGCCGATGGCGCGCCGATGGCGCGCCGATGTCACGCTGGGAACCCGTTGGCGGGACGTTGGCATTCTGTTCCGCCGCGCGTCGAAGCCCGTTGGCTGCGCGCTAATAGCACGCTACTAACACGCTGTGCCGCGTCAAACTTTCTCCCAAAGCGCCGAAAAGTTTGACGTTTCTCGACGGGTTGCAAATATTTTGCGCGTTGCCGGCACGCCGGGGGAAACGTCGTAGTGTGACAGGGCCTTTAACAACACCTCTAGAGCACATGGATTTTTATCGTCGGCTATTGGACATCAGACATATTTCTTTGGAGGAAACTCGCTGCCGCCACATATGCTACTCTTTCCGATAAACAGCCAGGGGTCTTTTATATGCACTTCCCCACAGACAGGACAGCACATACTACATCCTTTGATGAACCAGTTGTGGACCACTGGTTGAAACGGAAAATAGCCCAAACTGCAAATGTGTCCACTGAACAGGATCGATCAGATGAGCCACACCTTCACAGGTGGCGACGCTACCACCCGAGTTACGTGCCACTCCTCCCCCTTCCCTCCAAGGGGTATTCGCTGTATTGGTAGCATGTGAGCTGTTGAACAAATAGCTCATGTCTGCATAGTACATCATGTAGCAGTAAGCACAACCACAGTAGCATAAGGTACTGTGAAGAACTCCCGAGGCAGAGTCAGTTGACACAGTTATTTATGGTTGGGTGCAGATGTAGACTGAGAGTAAGGTCATCCTCATCATCATGCTGTCGGTCGCGATGCAACAAAGACTGCTTTCATTACTTGACTGCCGCCCTCCATTTAGCTCTCTGCTGTGAGAGTTGCGTCCATGAGTCGGTCTTAATGTCTCTCAGCTTCAGGTTTCTCTTGATGGTGTCCTTGAACCGGAGACGAGCACGCCTTTCTCTAGCCAGAAGACAGTTGAGAATAGAGAGAGTAAGGTGCAGGTGTAGAATTATGGTGAGGGGCAGACATAGAGCTGAGAGTTACGGTTGGGTGCTGATGTAGAGCAAGGGTACGGGTACGGTGCAGATGTAGAATTATGGTGAGGTGCAGAAATAGAGCTGAGAGTTACGGTTGGGCCCTGATGTAGAGAAATGGTCGGGTACAGATGTAGAATTATGGCGAATCGCAGACATAGAGCTTATAGTTGCGGTTGGGTGTAGATATAGAGTAAGGGTACAGTGCAGATAGAATCAAAGGCTAAGGGAGCAAACCCTAACAGAAAACCATGTTATCGTGGCAGCATTAAGGGCGGTGATGTATGGAACTCCCAACATCTTCCAACCAGCCACTGCAGGGACAAATAGTTTGTGCCTGTCTTGACATGTTCTTGCCGGTGTGAGACATCTATTTTCTCCCTGAGAGAGTGCCACTAGTAACTTGCACAAGCCAGCAGCACTTCAACACTTTGCAAGCAGCTTTTATGAAATGTACAAACGCACAAAGCGGCGGTTAAGTAATGAAAGCAGTCTTTGTTGCATTGCGACTGACAGCATGATGATGATGATGATGATGATGATGGTGCAGATGTACAATTATGGTGATATGCAAACATAGAGATGAGAATTACGGTAGGGTGCAGATGTAGAGAAAGGGCAGGGTGCAGGTGTAAAATCATCGTGAGGTGCAGACGTAGAGCTTAGAAGTTAGAGATGTGGTTGGGTGCAGATGTAGAATTATGGTGAGGTGCAGATATAGAGCTGAGAGTTATGGCTGTGTGCAGATGTAGAGCAACGGCAGCATGCAGGTGTAGAATTGTGGTAAGGTGCAGACAAAGAGCTTAGAGTTACGGTTAGGTGCAGATGTAGAGAAAGGGTAGCAGGCAAATGTAGAACTATTGTGAGGTGCATATATAGAGCTTAGAGCTACGGTTGGGTGCAGATGTAGAGCTATGCCAGGTTATGGCCATGGACTTCTGCTAGGGCATGGTAAGAATGAGGTTACATGGATATAAACGGGTTGGAATATACAAACCATTGCTGATGCCCGAAGACCCACCCTTCTGCGCCCCCCCTCCCCTCTAAACCCCCCCCCCTTCTAACCCCCTCCCTCCTCCCCCTCCCCGCTCCCGTCCGCAACTCAGTGAATTAACTACCTCCATCTGTAACCAGTGGAGCTATGCCAGGCATGTAATGACGTCAGTCCACCTGACCGCAGTAAATAACCAGCATAGCGCAACATTGGCCAACCCGCTCTACCCCCAGCTAGTGTGCCGTGGGGCTCTGTGCTTACACTATATATGACCAGACTGGATGGCTGAATGAGTTGAGCGTCCGTCTCCCATTTTGGTAGATCGTGGGATTTGAAGCCACTGGTTTGAACCCTGGTCCACTCAAACCAATGACTTAAAAATTTATATGTGTCGCTTCCTAGCCAGGCGCTCGGCATTATTAAGATAAGGCAAAGAACTGGTTGGCTCAGTGTCAGGATAATGTGACTGAGTGGGATATCGGGTCATGTGGGGCAGCACTATATTGTTTGTTGTTGTTTTACATCCTATCAACATCTAAGGTCATATCAGGACGAGTACCGACTTGTGACAGTGCGCACTCAGGGTGACTTTATAGTGCTGTCCCACTGGGAAACCAGGCTGTCAGCACCATGACCTGGTATCCCACTCAGTCACATTATCCTGACACTGAGCACACCACCAGTCCTTGCCCTGTCCTAATAATGCCGAGCGCCTGGCTTGGAAGCGACAAGTATATATTTTTAAGTCATTGGTTTCACTCGACCAGGGTTCGAACCCACGACCCCATGATCTACCAGCACGGGAGATGGATGCTCTAACTCATTCGGCCATCCCGTCTGGTGGGGGCAGCACTATAAAGTTGCCATGACGTAAAACTCCAATAACCAACCAACCTACAATAGATACTGCGAAAATTTGAAAGTGAGGTAAGCACCCACCCAGAAACCCTAAAATGGGCAGGGAGACGCATACCCCCCACCCGACCTCCCCCAAGTAGAAGCGCGTTCCATGGATGAGAATAGCCTGACAAAAAAAGAGCAAAATAGCATCAAGATAATGTGACAGGGTGGGAAATCGGGTCATGGTGCTGGTCGCCTGGTCTCCCAGTGGGGCAGCACTATTAAGTCTCCATGAGTGTGCACTGTCACAAGTCGGTACCCATTCTTATATGACCTTAGATGCTGCCAGGATGTAAAACCCCAACAGACATATACGATTTTAGCCAGAATCGATGGTCGCTTGATTGCATACACACCCAAACCCATCTTAAAACAAAGAAACTCAATTCTTTTTTTTTAAAGAAGAAAAGACACTCGCCCTGTCTAATCCACACCGCCTCACCACTGCACCCACCCCTCCAAACACACACACAACCGTCCAGCGATGTGCATCTGTAATCTCTGTGACCATCTCTAGTCCATCTCGGGACCTACTGAATGGCAATAACCACCAATAACAATTCACCTCACTTCGGCGATGACCTATCTAATGCCTGGTACACACCTCCCGTATACGATTCACGCACTAAAACTGACTGCGTTTCACAACCCGACCCGTCCCGTTTCGCGACGTAAAACTGGCCGATTCATTTTTCGAATGTCTTGCGATTCGAGTTTTAAGCCCTAAAACTGAGTTTTAAGTCGCGAATCGCAAGGCTCTGGTGTGCTAGGAGGTTGCACACCTAACGACTAAAACTCAAACTTAGTCGCGAAACGGGCAGTTTTAGGTCGTATACGGGAGGTGTGTACCGGGCATTAGTGGCCGCTGTTTTGTGACAAGACTTTTTTATTTCAAACATAAAAAATCGTCACTATTGTCATGGGGGTGATGAAAATGGGAAATACTGCACCTAGAGCGGGACTCGAACCCACATCCCCTTGCATTCCGGGCCAGTGTGCCAACCATTACACCACCTAGGCTCCCTGATATCAACACACTCCCCACGCCTACCTGTCTATGTGGTTACTTGCCTGAGAGGTCAGTGCAGACCACTACACTCGTCCCCCTGGAATTGTAAGTCTTGTAATGCTTACAATTACATACATACAGGCAATGCACTAACACATACATACACAGGGTAGGTTCAACAACCATACAGAGCAAAGCTGTACAGGATCCTGATCACGGCAACCAGTTTCGTGGGGGTGATGAAAATGGGAAATACTGCGCCTAGAGCGACTCGAACCCACATCTCTTTGCATTCCGGGCCAGTGTGCTAACCATTACACCACCTAGGCTCCCTGATATCAACACACTACCCACGCCTACCTGTCTATGTGGTTACTTGCCTGAGAGGTCAGTGCAGACCACTACACTATCTTTCTTCTTTTTTTTTTTTTCTTAAGACAAAGATTTTCGATATTTGCTAGAACTTAGAAGTACTCAGTATCATAAAGCATTTCCGGCAGTGGAGTTTTCTAACAATTCCTGCTCCATGTCGCTTAACTTACACTCTGATATATATGAGTCAGTCTCACGAAAATAGGCCAATTGCGGAAAGTTGTCGGCATCAAGCATTGGATGTCGGCGTCGAACGGCATAGTTTTAGTTTAGCATTGACCGAGGTGTTGGAAAGTTCTAAAATTTATCCTGAATGTAAAGGTATAGAAAATACAACAACGCTGTTTGTTTCTAGGATAATTTAATATGAAACAAAGAAATGCACTACACTGTAACAATTGTCATGCCGACATCTGTTAAAGATGTCGGTGTCGAATATTGGATGTTGGCGTCGAACGGCATAATTATAGTTTAGCATTGACCGAAGTGTTGGAAAGTTCTAAAATTTATCCTGAATGTAAAAGTAGAGAAAATACAACAACCTTATTTGTTTCTAGGATAATTTAATATGAAACAAAGAAATGCACTACACTTTAACAATTGCGACACCAACATCTTAAATTGACCACCAATTGGCCCATTTTCGTGAGACCGACTCATACATAAATATATACATATATTGTCCTCAATGTATATATATATATATACAGTGAAAGCTCTAATCGACCACCTCCATAGATGAAACCATAGATGAAACCACTCCCCTATATCGATCGCTTTATTTGGGTCCCAAACGATCGTCCATACAATACTATTGTAACGAAATGAAAAACTCCCTAAACAGACCACCTACCTAAATGGACCGTTTAAAGTCGGTCCCATGGATGGTCGATTTAGAGAGGTTTTACGGATAGTGATAAACCCTTTATCGCGTGTAATAATGCCTGTAGTATCTGGCACCCCCCCTGTCTGTCGGTGGGGGGTGGGACCACCCATCATGCACCACGCCGCCTCCTGCGCGGGGCCTAGTCTCCATGGCATATATATATATATATATA
>CM059190.1:32249236-32269236 GCA_030323885.1 Branchipolynoe longqiensis | reverse complement strand
ACAGGTAGGCGTGGGTAAGGTGGTGACATCAGGGAGCCTAGGTGGTGTAATGGTTAGCACACTGGCCCGGAATGCAAGAGATATGACTTCAATTCCCACTCTAGGTGCAATATTTCCCATTTCCAGCACCCCTTATGACAATATCAACAAGAAGATCCAGTACCGCCAACACCGCCACCTGCCACACCACCGCACCCTGAGGCGACACCAGGCCCCCTCAGGCATTTCTCAACACATTAGCGGGATTTCAAATTAACACCGATTCTCCTTTACCCAAGCTCACCTCCAGCGATGATGAGGACCAAGCTTTTCTGATTGTGGTGAGTGAATTGCGTGAGTAAATAGAGTATTTGGAGTGAATGAAGTGAGTAACCGAGTGAGGGAAGTGAGTAACCGAGTGAGGGAAGTGAGTGAGTGAAGTGAGTGAGTGATTGTGGTGAGTGAATTGCGTGAGTAAAGAGAGTATTTGGAGTGAATGAAGTGAGTAACCGAGTGAGTGAAGTGAGTGAGTGAAGTGAGTGAGTGATTGTGGTGAGTGAATTGCGTGAGTAAAGAGAGTATTTGGTGTGAATGAAGTGAGTAACTGAGTGAGTGAAGTGAGTGAGTGAAGTGAGTGAAGTGAGTGAAGTGAGTGAAGGAAGTGAGTGAAGTGAATGGAATGAATATTTGCGTTTATTCATCTTATTTGCATGTGAATACCCATTTATTTCTGCTTACAATATAAAAGTGTTGTTATTTTGTCTTTATTCAGTAACTCCGTGAGAATATGTAGGCCCAAAATGTACCGATGGAACTCAACCTCTATTTATATAATTGTGTCTATGGTCAAATGTTTCCCTTAACGTTTCAGTTAAAGTTGTGGTTTTTCAGGGGACCTAAAAGTAAAGCTTGCTTTATTTAACGACTCCTCTAAAGCGCTTTGATTTTCATCATCGGCTATTGGACGTCAAACGTATGGTCATTCTCACATTTCTTTGGAGGAAGCCCCCTGCAGCCACATAGGCTACTCTTTCCGATAAGCAGCACGGGGTCTTGTATATGCACTTTCCCACAGACAGGACAGCACATACCACAGCCTTTGATGAACCAGTTGTGGACCACTGGTTGGCTTTCAGGGACATAACCACAATGTTAATGGGAGAGTAGGGGTATATCAAAGTGTAATTAATTGGGTTATGATTTAGTCCCAAACCCACATTGTATCATGCATGTGAAATGTGAAGTATCAGGGAGCTTAGATATGATTAGTATCCTCGCCCTGGAAGAGCAGAAATGTGGCTTCGATTATTCCATTTGTTGCAATACTTCCTATGACACTGGTGCTGTGACCAGGAGACTATAAATGCTGCACACTTTATGGAGTTGAACCTGCCTTGTGGATGTAATGGAACTTTGTACCTGGATATTTGTAATGGTGAGAGTGCGACATATGATTCCAGACGATGTTTGTTTGTTGTTGTTTTACGTCCTAGCAACGTCTAAGGTCATATCAGGTACGGTCTTCTGACAGTGTGCACCCGTGGTGACTTCATAGTGCTGCCCTACTGGGAAATCAGTCACATTATCCTGACAGTGAGCTAACCAGTCCTTACCCCATCCAATTAATGAGGGTGAACTGGGATTTGGTGATATCGTTTGACGAGGTCTATTTTAGAATAACGCAATATATTAGATAGCCCACCAACTAAAATCCAATCTGACCAACATGTAAAATTTTCCGATATATGAGATATGGGATATGGAGAACTCTGCTATAATAAATTGCAACTTGTCTATAAATGGTAAATAGTAGGTAAAACCAAAGGCATATAAGGTATATGTGGAGTTGGTGCTCTATTACTAATTGAGGATAGACATTGTGTATTAATATAGTATAGAGAGAGAGGGTCACTTCTTGACCTGAAGGAATGTCACTTCTTGACATGTGGGACAGTCTTTGGGAAGTCGCCTCACATACCCCCTCCCCTCCAAGAGTTATTTATGGATCACTGCACCGGATACAACAGGGCACTGTAGCCAGATCTAACCATGCCTTGGTAACAAGGATATTGAACCCTCATTGGTGGATAGAGGAATGCTTGTTAGGGATTGGAAGACTGGATCATGTGATCACCACCATCTTGTTCTTGAAACTATAAATACAATAAATGAGAGAGACTCACTCTCCTAACCTTTCACTCTTTATCTACTTTCCTTCCTTGCCTGTAGTGATTTCTTATTAGCCTATCGACACCACTCAAACCGCCAGCCGTCGACTTTACAAACAGTTGTGGGAGAGATGACAGTTAACCACTTACAGATTGCGCCTGTGGAGGAAAAGGGAACTAGCTCCCGTATACAATTCATGTAGCATCAACGGAGGCCTCTAACTCTACCTCGGCTCCCACCCGAAACAAGCAGAACCCGTTGGTGCTGCTGCTTATTATGTATGGTTCATAATACCTTATGCTAGTATAAATGATGGAAGGTTATCCACTCCTATGTTATACTCAACTATCATGTACAACTGACTTTGCTGTGTTTGTACTGGTGGTGCCACCATTGGCTCCCTACCTGACTACACCCTTCCCAGGATTCGCCCTAACTCTACACCTAAAATGTACACAGTATGCAATTCACGTACCATCAACGGAGGCCTCTAACTCCCTACCTCGGCTCCCACCCAAAACAAGCAGAACCTGCTGGTGCTGCGGCTTATTATATATGGTTCATAATACTGTCATGGGGGTTGATGAAAATGGGAAATATTGCGCCTAGAGCGGGACTCGAACCCACATCTCTTTGCATTCCGGACCAGTGTGCTAACCATCACACCACCTAGGCTCCCTGATATCAATACACTACCCATGCCTACCTGGCTCTGTGGTTACTTGCCTGATAGGCCAGTGCAGACTACTACACTCGTCTCCCTGGAATTGTAAGTCATTTAATGCTTACAATTACAAACATACAGACAATGCACTTACACATACATACACAGGGTAGGTTCAACAATCACACAGCACATAGCTTGTATAGGATCCTGGTCATGGCTCCAGTGTCATGGAGGTGATGAAAATGGGAAATATTGCGCCTAGAGCGGGACTCGAACCCACATCTCTTTGCATTCCGGGCCAGTGTGCTAACCATTACACCACCTAGACTCCCTGATATCAATACACTACCCATGCCTACCTGTCTATTTGGTTACTTGCCTGAGAGGTCAGTGCAGACTACTACAATATCTTACGCTAATATAAATGATGGAAGGTTATCCACACCTAAATTGAACTCAACTATCATGTACAACTGACATTGCCTGCGTTTGTACTAGTGGCGCCACCATCGGCTCCCTATCTCACTGGCTACCTCCCGCTAGTCTCCCTAACTCGACGCCAACAATGTACACAGTATGCGATTCACGTACGATCAGCGGAGGCCTCTAACACCCTACCTCAGCTCCCACCCAAAACAAGCAGAACCTGCTGGTGTTGCGGCTTATTATATGTGCCTGTCTCAATAGGTGATAAATCTTTCTTTTTTTTTGTCCATTGTAACGATTGACACAAAATAGCACAGAAACGGTTACACTGAAAACACAAGGACATTTGCTTCAAATCAGTATGTATTCTATTGGAATTATGAAACACCATGTAAAAAAAACAAATCAGTTTATCCTGAGCAAATGCATAAGCAGATAGTATGTTGATCGTTACAATGGAGAAAGTTTTGTCCCATATTGCTTAGCACCTTTTGAGACAGTCTCATATATATGGTTCATAATACCTTACGCTAGTATAAATGATGGAAGGTTATCCACACCTATATTGAACTCAACTATCATGTACAACTGACTTTGCCTGTGTTTGTACTGGTGGCACCACCATCGGCTCCCTACTTCACTGGCTACCTCCCGCTAGTCTCCCTAACTTGATGCCAACAATGTACACAGTATCTCCGTTGTGCATATATTGTGGCATCTGTTTAGCCGGGGGAACGGCCAGCGCACCACGTGGTGGGTTTGATCATTTTGATTACACAGTACAGGCTGAGTGAGCTGTCTTGGTATTATGGGGTCTTTGTACAAACATAGACACTAATAAAGTCTGTACTAGACTACTAAATGACTGAAACGTACAATCCTCCAAGCATTGTTTATCCCATCATTACTAACAACCTACTTACTCAAACTACTTCATGTAGTCAAAAAACACACCTGAGGTATTAACCTTTTAAGCATAACCCTATAAGCTAACCACACTCTATCTAACAGAATAAACAAACTATTCTACTAACACTCACTCCATCTCAAAATGTTAACTCCAACAACATGATAGTTTTGCAATTCACAACATAGTAGGCATACAAACCTATGAAGGAAAACTATGTACCTAACCACTCCGTAATGTAAAGGTCTAATCAATACACATGTATGTATCAAGTGTGTATACAACATATAACTGCTATTTTTTTATGTGAATTGTCAAACTATACCATATGTAAGTCTTTGAATGTTTGATATTGTTAGTTCAGCTGATTTGGGCTAGCTGCATATATTGTAAATAACTGTATTGTCACATGGCTGGAAGACCAGTGCCACGGCGCTGACAAAAGACTTTATTCAATGAATAAACTATATCTACAAAAAAAAATAAAAAAATAAAACAGTATGCGATTCACGTACCATCAATGGAGGCCTCTAACTCCTTACCTCAGCTCCCACCGGAAACAAGCAGATCCTGCTGTTGCTGCTGCTATCTTATCTCATACCTGGGCCGTGCAATCTTTCTGGGGCAATCTGCCTCGTGATGAGACTTGAATGCCCAGAGACGTACCCAACCAGCCGTACAGGCACCACCACCCTCCTCCGTCTATGAATCACCGTGAAGAAAAACCAATCTTTAACTGTATGTGTTTATTAGACGCAAAACGGTTGTCTGGGATGGTGAGTTTACACCAAGTCGACAAGAAAGGTCACAATTAAAACAAACAGAATAGTCAGATTCATTTCAGAAACTTATTAATTTAAACGAATACTGTTTACTCAACAAGATACAACGGTAAACTCACTTTGATATTGCTACATTAATACAAGGAAACAATTATACCTGTTTGTATCCAGGTACATTATTACTTCATTTGCTCAAATACACTCAGCGTAAGCTTTAACACAGCACTGGTTAACGCTAGGCTATGCATCAATCCCTGGACCAATATTGTGTTGAACTGTCTCTATATATACATTCACGGACTCTGACTATATTCAGAGACCTTGATTGTATCTATGTTCTCTGCTATATTCTGGACTCCTGCCCGAATCCATTTCAATATACTGCCACCATCTGGTGGAATCTATCTGTACCATTATGTGGTAAACCATATCAGTGGTGCTACCTAATGGCGGAGTTAACAACACTCACCGTTATGTGACTCAAAATGGATGCTGTTAATAAGTTAATAAAAACCATCAAAATTAATATGAAATGTGTATGGTCGGCAAAATACAACAACATTCTATTAACAACAATACATGGCGAAGCATCAGTGGAGTATGATGATAGGCAATGGCAGTGCCCATTAAAGAGGAGTAGTGATCAGAATGACCCTAAAACTTAACCACCGCTTGGTATTGTATATAGATTGAAAACTATATTGTGAGAGAGAACATAAACAAATATGTTCTTACATGCTCTTGGTTTCCAAAGATACATACGCCATGAATGTGGCCTTCGCTGACGTCACAGCATAAAAGAAAAAAGAATGTGGGGAGCTAACCTATGATACAGGAAGTGAGGAGTGTCAAAAGCAGCCTAGGTAGCGCCACCATCGGAATAATCCATATTCGGCTGGTATAGCGCTTCTGACAGGACATTAATAATAGTTATCTATACGTTATTTATATTCACATAATAAATTACACAGCACATATGCATGTGTTGTGTGGAGCAAAAGAGCGAGAGACTGGAGCAAGACATAGCTCAGGCAGTAGAGTGTCCACCTGTGAAGGTGTGGGTCATCCGATCGATGCTGCTCAGTGGACACATTTGCAGTTTTGGGCAATTCTCCATTCCATCCAGTGGTCCACAACTGGTTTATCAAAGGCTGTGGTATGTGCTGTCCTGTGTGGGGGAAAGTGCATATAAAAGCCCCTTGCTGCTTATCGGAAAGAGTAGCCTATGTGGCGACAGCGGGTTTCCTCCAAAGAAATATATCAGAATGACCATGTGTTTGACATCCAATAGCCGATGATGAAAATCAATGTTTTCTAGAGGCGTTGTTAAATAAAACTTTCCTCTTTTTTTTCAAAAGAGAGAGAGAGAGAGAGACAGAGAATTGTTTCATTGGTTATGCATGCTACACATGGGGGTGACTTCGATTTACTGGTAAAGCACATTTGACCAGTAAATACTGCCACTTCAAATTCTAAACTAGTTCCGCTAAATGACAGCCTAAGAGCCCCCCCATCTCCCCCCACCCCCCACCTACCACAAAGCCTCCCACATTAATATTAACCCAGTCATGTTTGCATCCCCCACCACATGTTAAGACGGGATGAAAGTGGTCTCTGACAAAAACAGCGGAAATCTATGATGTTATCTGTAAATAATGATTCTCCAATAATACTCTTATTGGGGCAACATTATTTATATTCATTAATCATCAATAGCATGTTATCCTCATAATAATAATAATTATTATTATTAAATGAAGGGAAACCAATGGTGAATTTCCGCGAAACCGCGGATCGTCTCCGATAGACTTAGTAGCACTGTGTGGGTAAAGTTTAATCTTTCAATGAACTGATTGGCGAATTTCAGACTACAGTGACGAAAGTGGTCTCAGGGAAAAAAGCGGAAATAATGATTTCTCCCCTAGGTTTAGCATTGTCAGGGAATATCGGAAAATTCCTGGAAGTCGGGTTTCATATATATTGGTATACGCTGCGCCATTTGAAGCATTTATTAGTAGTATACGTTGATCGTGCTGCGGGATTGCAGTAGGGGCTTACGGGAAAAATCGCATAAATCTGCGAAATCGTGGAGATCTGTCATCCCTCAGACTAATTCGTGTAAGTAGCACAGACAAGTAGCATTTGAAAGCATATCGCATACAACATAAGCATATTGCGAATTGCAGCTATGGAATGCGACAAGTGGATCCGAATCGTATACCATATATAGTGCACCTTTTTTTGTTCCTTTTTAATGATAGTGTAGTAGTCCGCACTTTACCTGTTCAAGCTATGGTTAACGAATCTACCCTGTTTGTACAAATGTAAGTGTATTGCCTATATATGTGTGTAATAATAAGCATTAAAGTTGCATGGTCCGATTAAAACATCAAATTTTCAAAACCAAAATAATTATCTACATTACATTCTACATATCTAACATGGCCACTCGTGGCTTACACATGCTTTTCTGCTCAAGGGGGAACCTCCCCCTGAATGTATTGGGTGTCAGTCCCCGCTGACACTCAAACACATTTTACTAAGTTGCGTTGATTTGTTGGCCCTGCGCCAACAGTTCTACACTGCAGACAGTATGCATGACCTTTTTACTAAGGT
This sequence comes from Branchipolynoe longqiensis, assembly GCA_030323885.1. Classification (NCBI taxonomy): domain Eukaryota; kingdom Metazoa; phylum Annelida; class Polychaeta; order Phyllodocida; family Polynoidae; genus Branchipolynoe; species Branchipolynoe longqiensis. The sequence continues at coordinate 32,261,690 of CM059190.1, read as the reverse complement.
AAAACAGGAAAACATTTTAGCCTTTTTGAGGGCAGCTGGACTGTACCACCTCATATAGTTTACTAAATAGATTCTATCAATTATTAATCAAACTTTTCTTTTTCTATGGGAATTTGTTTCCCTTGACCACAAATATATGATTGTGAGCTTTCTAATTTAATGAGTGTCTATTGGCACATAATTGATTGTCTGCTTTTACATGTAAAAGCGATGGTTTGAACAACAAACAAACATTTCTCGCCGTGAATATGGCCTATGCTGCCGACACGGCGTAAAGCAACCACCAATCAATCAATCAATCAACATATCTAACTTAGATACTGGTACACTTATTAAATATGTGCCGTCACATATAAGGGAATACTGAATCAATTTAATAGGACCATTTTGGAAAGCTTGCCAACATTAAACTAGCACGTTTGCAAATATCTCAAAAGTTAGCCATTTAAAATAAAAGTTAGATCAAACTAAAGCAAGGTAGATTATAATGATCAACCTAATATGTTCATCTCGGAAAATGAGAGAAACTGAAAAACATCAGACAATGGAACTGTAAGTGACTTACGTACATTAACCATTTAAAAAACACCTCATCTTGAAGTCAACATGGATAATTCAGAGTGCGAAAGCATATATCAACACACTGCCGATGCTTTCCCCTGGCGCCACCTTACAGGTAGAGACCAAACCCCACACTCCCACGCCATCTAGCGTAAAATCCAGCCACTACCACATGGAGCCAACCCGAGCTGCTCATTTCTCCGCAGCATCCGAACCGCGTGGTGCGTGGAGCTGTCTCACCTTTTCTCAGCCACCCTACGCTCCCATCTGAAAGACCTAAGGGCTAGGGTTGAGCGTCCTGGTAGCCGACACAATTATGATGATTAAACTGAACAGGACAATATACCTATGAGATACTTTGATTCATTCAAATAATAAAACCCTTAATTACCACTTTATATACTCCGCTTCCGCGTTACTGAATTATATGATTATAGGGAGGCAATATTTACAAATATTTCACAGTGGACAGGCTTGAATTATTCACAGTCTATCAGAACAGCACACCATCGGGACAAATGGAGAACCATTGCATCCAACCCTCGACTAGAGGACGGAACTATTGATTGATTGAGGGAGGCAAGTGTAGTAGTCTGCAATGAGCTCTCAGGCAAGGAGCTACCAGACAGGTAGGCATTGATAGGGTGATTGCATAAGGGAGCGTAGGTAGTCTAATGCCTAGGACACTAGTCCTGGAATGGCAAGAAGTGTGGGTTCGAATCCTGCTACAGGCGCTATATTTGTTGTTTGCCTCAGACACATGAAACTAGCGCTAGCTACAAAGGGCAGATCTAGTAGTGTTTGCATGGAAATGTCAATTTCCAGCATTTCATTATTTATTGCACTGTACAAGTGTTGTTCATATTTGCATGTATGTGATTAGTGCCTTACGAAGTAGCACCAATTGTTATAAACAAACAGCGCTGGGGAAAAAACAAATGAGCGGAAACAAATGAGGTTCCTCCTACAATCAATGTCAATAATGAAAATGATATAAGTCTGAAGGTGTGATTTGTATATTATAGTTGATGAGAGACAAGAACAGAAGATAATTCATAGAAAAAGGGACTAAGGCCAAATTTAAACAAAGTTGGTGCTCATCCTGTTGATTACACAAATCAGGGGCGGGTGGGCGTTTTTCTTTGTTTAAAAAAAAAATGCTGATGTATGACGTAGACGTAATACGTAACTATGTAAATCCAGAAGAGGAGGCTATAGCAAGTTGTCTTTAAATTACCAGTAGGACAGGGTGGAAAGAATGCACCCCACCTATGACCTGCACATGCAAACCAAAACAAAATTGCTAAAAAAAAATAGAAGACTAGTACACCTCAAAACACTCGCATTTGGGTACAGTCGCGATAGGAAATACCAACAGCAACCAACCAGAGATACACAAATAAACAATGCACCACTAATAAAACAAACAAGGAGGCGCATTAAGGCCCATGAAAGAAGCCCATTAGAAATGGCTGCTAAGGCTTGGAATGCCCAATCAGTAAAAGAAAGGCAGATCCCTGATCTAAAGACATACAAAAAATATCTATGTAAAAAAGGAAGGACGCTCATGACACGCTAGGGCCAGAACCCCAGATGGGCATGTGATAGGTCACGGCCCACAAATGGGGCTGCCCCAAGGGGGAAACCTGGACCACCCTCAGTAGATAACAAACAACAACAAACCATCAAAAACAGAGACTTCCGATCTGAAAACATACAACAATATACATGTAAAAAAAGGGAGACCCTGAAAACGCCCTGGGGCAAAACCCCAGAAGGGCATGTGATTGGTCACGGCCAACAAAATGGGCTGCCCCAAGGGAGTAATCTGGACCACCCTCAGTAGATAACGAACAGTGACAAACTATGTACAAGCCTATAAATGTAGAGTAGGCTATTTCATAAGTAGTAGTAAAACAAAAACTAAAAAAACTAAAAAAACTAATATACTATTTGCACCCACTACAGGGGTGATCAGAAAATATAACCAATAAGACCTACACTTAGAACTAAAACCATTAGCTATCTAACGGTCCTTCCCTATTTTGGATTGACCTTTGATAGCCAAACCCAACACAAAACAAGCTCAAACATCTACGAGCCAAGAACACACTTAATTGCCACACCAAACAGCTACCTAGCAGTCCTTCCCTATTTCAGATCGACCTTGGATAGCCAACCCCAACAGAAAACAAGCTCAAACATCTACAGATACTAAATAATCACCATGTACCTGCTACTGTGTGAGAATCAAAAACATGTTATCACCTCCTACTGTGTGATAAGATTAAACCACTACTACAACTGGTCAGCATTGAAAACAAGCACTCAAGCTTACATGCTATGGACAGTATAAACACAGCATAAAAAAAAGAGGAAAAAAAGGACTGTTGGAACACTGGGATGTTGAAATATAGAGCATACCCCAGATCACATTTCATGGACAACGTCCCTCCTCAATATTGCCCAAAAACAACCAGGACCTTACCGGAGTGCTATGCACAGCTCTTCACTGGGTGCTTTGTGGAATGCTTTGTTGAATGCTTTATGGAGCGCTTCACCGACCTCATCATGGAATGCTTTGTAGAATAAATTTGTAGAGTGCTTTATGGACTGCTCTGCAGACCTCTTCATGGAATGCTTTGTGGAATGCTTTGTGGAATGCTTTGTGGAGTGCTTTGTGGAGTGCTTTGTGGAATGCTTTATGGAGTGCTTTCCAGATGTCTTCATGGAATGCTTTGTAGAATGCTTTGTGGAATCCTTTGTGGAGTGCTTTATGGAATTCTTTGTGGAGTGCGTTGTGGAATGCTTTATGGAGTGTTTCACAGACCTCTTCATGGAATGCTTTGTGGAATGCTTTATGGAGTGTTTCGCAGACCTCTTCATGGAATGCTTTGAGGAGTGCTTTGTGGAATGCTTTATGGAGTGCTTAATGGAGTGCTTTATGGAGTGCTTCGCAGATGACTTCATGGAATGCTTTGTGGGATGCTTTATGGAATGCTTTGTGGAATCCTTTATAGTGCTTCGAAGACCTCTTCACAGAATGCTTTGTGGAATGCTTTAGAGTGCTTTGCAGACCTCTTCATGAAATGCTTTGTGGAATGCTTTGTGGAATGCTTTAGAGCACATCGCAGGCCTCTTCATGGAATTCTTAGTGGAATGCTTCGTAGAATACTTCATGGAATGCTTCACAGACCTCTTCACGGAATACTTTGTGGAGTATTTTGTGGAATGCTTTGCAGACGGAGAGCTTCAGGGACCTCTTTGTGGAGTGCTTTACAGAGCACTTTGCACAAAGCTTTGCAGAGTGTTTTGCAGAGTGCTTTGTGCAGCGCTTTGTGGTGCACTTTGCGGAGTGCTTCAAGGGTACTTCACAGAATACTTTGTGGAGTGGTGACGAACCTGTGAAGAAGCTCTGTGTTGCTGGGATTGTGTATTTGCTGAAGACATTGTGACAGGATGGTGGAAGACGTTGTTATACCCCTGTCAGACTACGATGTAATGCGGTAGTGTAAGCCGACATAGGTGAAATTTTGCCATTACGTTGAGATATGTTACTCATTCATTAAGCCTATGTTGAGATACGTCAAGATACGGTGAGCTATGTCGAGTTACGTCGAGATACGGTGACGCACGTCAAGGTTTTGGACATACCAACAACTTTTGACGTAGCTTGACATTGGGCTTACGTTAGGCTTACTTCGAGATACGTTAGACGTTAGATACAGCTACCTCGGTCTACATTGAGCTACGTCGACTTATGGTAGACTAACAGAGATCCTGGAGGAACATGCAGCCCACGCGCTGACAACATGGTGTTAACGTATCTGGACGTAAGTCTACCATGTCTCTGACATGTGTCTAACGTTAGTCTAATGTATTCGGCGAACAGCTGGCATGCGCGTAACGTATGTAACGTGCGCCAACATTATTCACCGAGAATTTCAATCTATTTTGACGTATCTCGACGTAAAAAAGTCATTTTTACGTTGCCCTCTCGCTGACCTGTTATGTCATAGTATGACAGGGGTATTAGGTGGTCCTTTCCATCTTCTCACGCATGCAAATGGTGACCTACTTTCACTGAACCCGATGGAAGCCGCTTTTTTTCAACTTACCCAGTCTTGATTTTCCCCGAACAATGTCAACAAGACCACTGCAGAAGTGATGTTTGCTTGTTGGAGTTTTACATCCTAGCAACATCTATGGTCACCAGACTGGATGGCCGAATGAGTTGGATCGTCTGTCTCCCATGCTGGTAGATCGTGGGTTCGAACCTTGGTCGAGTCAAACCAATGACTTGAAAATTGGTGCTTGTCGCTTCCTAGCCAGGCGCTCGGCATTATTAGGACGGGGGAAGGGCTGGTGTGCTCAGTGTCAGGATAATGTGACTGAGTGGGATACCAGGTCATGGTGCCGGCGGCCTGGTTTCCCAGTGGGACAGCACTATAAAGTCTCCATGAGTGCGCAACAACAAACAATCTATGGTCATATAAGGACTGGCACCAACTTGTGACAGTGCACACTCATGGCAACTTTATAGTGCTGCCCCATTGGGAGACCAAGCCACTAGCATCACTACCTGATTTCTCACCCGGTCACATTATTCTGACATTGAGCTAACTAGACCTTGCCCTATCCTAGTAATGTAGAGCGCAAGGCCACAACATTTTCCAAGTCATTGGTTTGACTCAACCAAGATTCAAACCCCAACCTTCTGCACAGGAAGCCTGCACTCTACCGATTCGGCCACCACGTCCAGTCAGAAGTGATGTTCTTGTTGTAGTACTTGTACTATCAACTACTAGCCATCTACAAACTGCTGTCATTTAACGTCTAGCGGTATGGCCGAAGAAGTTGATCAACTGGCTTCCCATGTAGAAGAGGTAATGGAATCAAACCAAAGACTTGACAAATTGAGTTTTGTCATAAACTTACCTGGCGCTTGGTATTACTAGTGTGGGGCAACACGCAATGGAATGCGGAAACCCAATTGTCCGTGATTGACACGTCCCCACTAAATCAGTAATGCAAAACGCACACACAGACAAAACTAAATTCAGAAACGCTCTATTTGAACCCTGAGCTTTCAGCAATATTTTCCATTGGGCTGATTGGTCGGGTTGATCTAATTAAACGCTGCACTCGAAACTCGCCTTGGAGAATCCACTTTGAGTTGTCAGCATTCTGTGGGTGGTGGCGGCTTTTGAGGGTATTTAATACCAAACATCTGTGAGGAGAGTGTGCAAGAAGAAGAGGCCTTGGTGAGTCACTCTCTCAGTGCGGTGAGGTGCCACGCTGTTGCAAGAGGAGGCAGAGTTGGTGGGCGGCGCGCGTTCAGGGAGTGACGACAAACTCCTCTAACAGCACGGCTTTCAGAGGATGCTCTCACAGCACAGGCTTAAGACATTCTGCTCCCACAGCACCGGTTTATGAGATGCTGCTCTTGACACTGCTTCCCCGGCACCGGTTTATGACATGCTGTTCTTGATACTGCTCTCACAGCACAGGTTTAGATCATGCTGCTCTCAAATGACAGAATAAATACCACTAACTAGAAATGTGATTATCAAAACTGACAGAATAAATAGAACTAACCTTCGTGTAAATCTCAATGTAAGCATATATATATATGCGAGTATCCAAATTGACAGAATAAATAGCGCTAACTTGTCACTGTAAAGTGGCCCTTGCTGCTGATACAGCGTTATACCATCAGCAACCAATCAATCAAACAATCGCCATTGGGAGTGCAATGAAATATATTACCCCAGAGAGGCGGTTTGAAATCATAACTCTGGAGAGGGACGTAGCTCAGGCAGTAGCGTGTCCACCTGTCAAGGTGTTGGTCATCCTATCGATTCTGCTCAGTGGACCCATTTGCAGGTTGGGATATTTTCCATTCCAAACAGTGGTCCACAACTGGTTCATCAAAGGCTGTGGTATGTGCTGTACTGTCTGTGGGAAAGTGCACCTAAAAGACCCCCGGATGCTTATCGGAAAGAATAGCCTATGTGGCAGCAGCAGGTTTCCACCAAAGAAATATGTCAGAATGATCATATGCTTCACATCCAATAGCCGATGATACAATAAAATATCAACATGCTCTAGAGGCATTGATAAAGTTGCATAGTCCGATGAAAACATCAAATTTTCAAAACCAAAACAAGTATCTCGATTTGATTCTACATATCTAACTTAGATAGTAGTACACTTATTAAGCATTGGTCACTACATAGAAGTGAATACTGAGCAATTTAATAGAATCCATCCCTGCAGAAACCTGTGAGAGTTTTGGCAAGCCTGCCAAAACTATTTTGGCATGATTGCACTTCACATATCTCAAAAGTTATCTATTTAAAATAAAAGTTGCTTCAAACTATTGTAAGGTAGAAAATAACAAGCAACCTAATATGTTTATCTCAGAAAATGACAGAAACTCAAAACCCATTGGACTATGCAACTTTAAATCAAACAAGCTTTACTTTAAAATCATAATTCTAGCGTTGCTGGGTCGTTCTCAGAAACTGTGTACCACTTGAGGTAGTCTACTTGAAATGCATATTTCAAAGAAACCCATTATTGGAGTGTCAATATTTAGATTTCATCATTTAGCCCAATAATGTGGGAGATATTTTAGATCAAAAGTAAATGTTAATATTGTGTATTATGTATCTTATTGGGATGGATGTAGCTAAATACATAGAAAATTTCACTAATTTGTGACATTGTCAACAGCATTGAAAATAAAGTGTCACAAACTTAATGAAAACCTCTGAACAACAGCTCATTTCACTTCAAATGGTCATATACAATGTCTTCATTAAGTTGAAGACATTTATTTCTAAAAAAATAATTTTTAAAATTATGAAATAGTTAACCTTTTCTGGAGTCATTAACATCGTAACATTTCATTTCCACTTGCAAGTACTATGAAACTCTGTATCAAACACTGAGTACAGATACAGTACAGGAACTATTTTCACCATTTGACACTCTATGCATGGACCCAGTTATGGTATAGTAAAAGATAAATCCTGAAATTGCCCCTAAACATTGAAATTTGAGCCGAACATTTGTGTAAAATTGTTGTTTCCACTTTGACTGTTACCGTGCTAATATTTTTTAGTTTTTTTTCTTTAATATTCACAAATAAGACAAAACCATAGCAATGAGGTTTCAAATTATTATTACTACTGTTTAGAAAGCAAGTGGCATGTGAAATGTCCTAAAAATGTCAAGTTTTGTGTGGGAAATATTTGATTTTGGAGTCAGATTGGTTTCCATGCTATACTGTTATTTATTGGGTGTGAGCATCATTTTACCTACTTAAAAATGCCAGAATATGTTTATTTTCAATTATTCAGATGCAAAAGGACATACATATTGAGGAAACTTGTTTATAGGACTTTGGCAGCGTTTTAATTTTGCGGTACTCATGTCACACTATTGGTACACAACTTCTGAGAACGACCCTGCCATACTTTGAGCAATCTGGAGGTGGTGACGAAGGGCCTACAACTCTGTAAACCATATATATGTATAGCCCAGCCACTCTCCTCACTCATCTCACATCACACACGCAACCCCATAAAGCACCCACAGGTTATACTTAACACTCCCATTTCTTGGAACTCAGAAGCCGGCCATTTCATTACCCCCCCACCTACCCCCCCACACCCCCTTCCGCACCCAGCAGACGGTCTGGCCGCCTGGCTGTGCTTTACGACTAAGCTCTGCGACTGGTCTCATGTAGCTCCCCTGCCATTTTGGCGCAAGAACATACATAACCCACTAATACTGGTCAATACCGCGCTAAATATAGGCGCCGTATTAACCCATTCACCGCGCCACCTATCGGTTCACTGCCGCATAAGTGCCACCACATATTTATCAAGGCTCCGCTAGAGGACGCCACCGACATCCCCCACCAACCATACTGGGGATACCATAGTTACAGACGCAGTATTGTGTGTTGCCATCGTTACGGACGTAACATGTGTAACCATGTTCTTTTGAACTTTTTTGTAATATCAGGAAAAAATCAAATATTATAATCCTGTTATATAACCCACAGGTTAGAACCCTGGTCGAGTCAAACTAATTACTTTAAAATGTAGACTTGTCGCTTCCTAGCCAGGCACTTGGCATTACCAGGATAGGGCAAGGACTGTTTGGCTCAGTGCCAGGATAATGTAACTGGGTGGGATATCAGGTCATGGTGCTGGTGGCCTCGTCTCCCAGTAGGGTAGACTATAAAGTCACCATGAGTTTGCACTGTCACAAGTGGGTACCCGTCCTGATATGACCTTAGATGTTGCCAGGACATAAAACTCTAACAACCAACCAACCAATCCCTGAGCGACTAATGTCGATGTGCACACTTCTCTTCGATTTCGACCAGACAGGATGGCCAAATGAATTAAAGCGCCCGTCTCCCGTGCCGGTAGATCGGGGGCCGTGGGTTCGAATGCTGGTCGAGTCAAACCAATGACTTAAAAATTGGTACTTGTCGCTTCCTAGCCAGGCGGTCGGCATTAATAGGATAGGGCAGGGACTGGTTGGCTCAGTGTCAGGACAATGTGACTGAGTGGGATATCAGGTCATGGTGCCGGCGGCATGGTTTCCCAGTGGGACAGCACTATAAAGTTGCCATGAGTGCACACTATCACAAGTCGGTACCGGTCCTGATATGACCTTAGATGTTGCTAGGACATAAAACAACAGCAAACAAAACAAACATCTCTTCGATTTACATTTCCAGAAATAAACGGAAACTGTAAGTCAACGTTGACAGGTGCCTTCTGGGAACATTACCTGGGTAAAGAAGAAATAAGAAGGGTAATAAATGGGGGGTGGGGGTGGAGGAGGGAGGGGAAATAGAAAATAAGGTGTCTATATATGTATGTGTGTGATGTATAAGTATCATACGATCATAATTAACCAGAATATTTCCAGTTTATATTGTTCTCGACCGTCAGTCATCTACTGCAAGATTTGTTATTATTATCGCTCATTGACTGTCACCCTCTGACAACCTCAGGCTGATTGTGGCGCCCCCTGTCTCTCTTTACACGCATTAACTTGGCCAGCCTGCTTCCTGTTTTGTCAGGTCTAGGATTCGAACCTCCCCACATTGAAACCAATAACACTCCTGAGTGCGGGACCAGACCAATCCAGTATCACAGCTGTCCAGCGTTGAAAAGAAGCACCCTCACAGGAGCTTATACGTTATGGGCAGAATAAAAAACTTATCACACACAAAAAAAAAAAACCTTTAAAATTTATACTTGTCGCTACCTAACCTGGCGTTCGGCATTACTAGGATATGGCAAGGAGCAGTGGAATCACGCACCCTCACTCTGCCCTCGTAAATTTTATTTTTTGTAAAGATGTAGTCATGACGTGGTGAAAGCGGCTACATTCTTCAAAGGAGGGTGTGGGGAATCCCCGCTCTAAGTTCTCGTCTTACCACGTCGGGCTCCACACAGCACATCTAACATCATGTATGCACATAGACCGCGGCATTTCGCTGCATAATTCAGGTCGCGTCCGTTGTGAGGCAGAACACGTGACCCTGCTTGACCTCAGCAGAGTCACTTCCAGGTATCACAAACACAGGAAGATTGTGGGGTTTTTTTGGTGTTTTTTTTTACATCCTAGCAACATTGAAGGTCATATCAGGACGGGTACCGATTTGTGACAGTGTGCACTCATGACGACATTTATAGTGCTGTCCCACTGTGATACCAGGCGACTGGCACCATGACCCCGATATCCCACTTAGTCACATTATCCTGATACTGAGCTAACCAGTCCTTGTCATATCCTATTCATGCTAAGTGCCAGGCTAGGTAGCAACAAGTATCAATTTTTATAAGTAATTGGTTTCACTCGGCTGGGATTCGAACGCCCAACCTTCTGCAAGGGAAGCCGGTGTAGCAGGAAATCGCAAACCCAGTAGATGACTGAGGGTCACAAACCCCTATGTCCATATATGGCATGGAGTTTTGTGATTTCTTGAAAAACCCCCATTCCATATATGGACATGGGGGGCTTGTGATTTCCTAGGAAAACCCCCATTCCATATATGGCATGGAGGTTTGTGATTTCCTAGGAAAATCCCCATTCCATATATGGACATGCTGGGTTTGTGATTTCCTAGGAAATTGCAAACCCCCCATGTTTGGCAGTCCTTATCCTAATGAAAACATCTTTGCAATCAAATGATGGTTGGTTGTTGGAGTTTTACGTCCGGGCAACATTGTTGGTCATATCAGGATGGGTACCGACTTGTTAGTGCTGCCCCATTGGGAGACCAGGCCGTTGGCACCATGACCCGATATCCCACTCAATCACATTATCCTGACACCAGCCAACCAGTCCTTGCCCTATCCTATTAATGCCGAGCACCTGGCTAGGAAGCGACAGGTATCAATTTGTAAGTCATTTGTTTGAAGCGACCAGGGTTGGAACCGGTCGGTTGCAATCAAATGAAGATCCGGCGAAACATCCGTGAATTGATCAAGGAACATACACCACTCTCAGTAAGTATATTACCCCAAAGCCACCTGGACAACCACGAAGTATGTGTCTACAAAAAAAGAGAGACACCCGACACCAAAACAGCATTTAAAGGTCAATCTGAGGACTGTGGAGGGCAGGGAGGAAGAAGGGGAGTGGTGATTGAGGGAGGGTGGATGGAAGAAAAATGTCTGAGGCAATGCAATCCCAGTGACTTAAAGTGGCATAGTCCGATGGTTTTGAGTTTCAGTCATTTTCTGAGATAAAACAGCCTGTGAGGCTGATCGTTATAATCTATCTTAGATCAGCTTGAAGTAACTTTGATAAAAAATGGCTAACTTCGGAGATATTTGAAGTGTAAACATGCAACATTAATATTGGTGTGCTTGCAAACAACTCTGACCCCATAGGCTTTAGCAGTAAAAGGTTTGATTATATTGACTTAGTATGCCGTCTTATGCAGCAAGAAGGGGAATGGTTAGCATGATGAGCCTAGGTGGTGTAATTGTTAGCACACTGGCCCGGAATGTCCCTTGCTGGCACATTCCGGGCCAGTGTGCTAATCCCTGCAGGGACATTCCGGGCCAGTGTGCTAACCATTACACCACCTAGGCTCCCTGATATCAACACACGACCCACGCCTACCTGTCTATGTGGTTACTTGCCTGAGAGGTCAGTGCACACTACTACACTCGTCCCCCTGGAATTGTAAGTCTTTTAATGCTTACAATTACATATATACAGGCAATGCACTTACACATATATACACAGGGTAGGTTCAACAACCATACAGCACTTAGCTTGTATAGGATCCTGGTCATGGAACCAATGTCATGGGGGTGATGAAAATGGGAAATATTGCGCCTAGAGCCGGACTCAAACCCACATCTCTTTGCATTCCGGGCCAGTGTGCTAAACTTTACACCACCTAGGCTCCCTGTTATCAACACACGACCCACGCCTACCTGTCTATGTGGTTACTTGCCTGAGAGGTCAGTGCACACTACTACAATTCTTAAAGTTGCATAGCCCGATGAAAACAAAACCTTCAAAATCAAAACAATGATCTAGATTTGATTTTACATATCCAACTTAGATACTGGTGAACTTATTAAACATTTGTTGCCACACAGAAAGGATTACTGGGGCAACTTACTAGAACATGTTCCTGCAGAAGCCTATGGTTAGTTTTTGCATGTTTGCCCAAATTAATTTTGCATGGCTGCACTTCAAATATCTCAAAAGTGAGCCATTTTAAATCGAAGTTACTTCAAACCAACGTAAGGTAAGCTATAACGATCAAGCTGATATATTTATCTCAGAAAACAACAGAAACTCAAAACCATCGCGCTATACAACTTTAATAAGT